>JBBPBX010080909.1:0-16064 GCA_038048925.1 Garcialebias charrua | reverse complement strand
AAACAAGTTCCCTTATCCAGATGGCCTATGACGCAACTCCAACAGGAACTGCCCAAGGTCACCAATGGTAAGTACTTCTCGACCCTCGACGTCGCCTCTGGTTTTTGGACCATCCCTGTGCGCGCCGAGGACCAGTACAAACTAGCTTTCACTTTTGGTGGCCGTCAGTACACCTTTAACAGGTGTCCCTTTGGCTACGCTAACTCACCTGCAGAGTTCAACATCTTCTTGAACAAAGCATGTCCAGACGCCCACGAGCGTGGAACACTGATCTACGTGGACGATGTCCTTTTGAGGCAGCCAACACTGGACTCACATTTGGCTGAGATCGACCATTACTTGATTTGGAAAGTAACTAAGTTAGATTACTAAGTTACTTTATTAGTTACTTTCAGCTGCTGCTGCCAAGAGCCCTCTGTCACAATACATAAAAAACGTAAATGTATTAATAAAATAATTACTAATAAAAATATTCAAAAACAAAATGGTCTTTCTTTACTTCATTAAACAAATAATATTTTTACAAAAAAGTATTTCTGTAAATACTTTTAAAAATAAATAATATAATAAAGACAGTCTTTCAACGTCAAAATCAGAGTTTTTTATTTTTATTTTAGGAAATTGTGTACACATGGTCTCTGTTACATCCAAACAAACATATGCTCTTGAATGCATCGTGAACTGCCTGCATGCTGTGCGTTCTCCTGACACGAAATGGAGCTGTTGTAGATGAGCTTGTTTGCGTAAATACCAGAAGAAACAAGAACAAAGAATGTATTTGTATGTAAATAAAACCTATTGACAGACCTATTGTGACGAATGATAGCTGCATCAACACCAGTTTGTACACAGCAGGAGGGGGGGGGCTGTACCGAAGTAGGGGTGGGCGATATATCGAATATACTCGATGTATCGCGATATTTTAAATGTACGATGGTTAAAAGGGCTATATCGTGTATATCGAGGATCCTCCTGCTGTCGCGCGGGCTCCCACTCGCCCCCCTCCTTCCTGCAGGCTGCAGGAGGACGGAGCCGGGGAGACTTTCAGCACAAGTGAACACGGCAGATATGAAGAGCGCTGCCAGCTGCTGAGGGGGAAAAACAATGTTCTTTCTGTCAGATGAGGGCATAAAAAATGTTTTTGTAGACGATGCTGAAAATAATCCCGACGAAAGGTCGGAACTACGAATCTTTTTCACCATTTAAACAGCGGAGTGGAGCATGAACGGCAGAACCGAGTGTTTTTCCAGCCTGCTGCTTCCTTAAAACAAACCACGGGTCTGAGCTCATTTAGTCGTGCGTGCACCGCAGAGAGAGGTGGAGACATTATTAAATCAGCATTTTATCATTATCGCTAAAGATACGGTCCTTAGCGGCTAACAAGATGGCTAACGCTTTAGCCGTCTTCTTCCACAGCTGAGACTGACCGTGTTTTTAGCGATATATAATAAACTGCTGATTTAATAATGTCTCCACCTCTCTGTTCACGTTTCTAAGTGGAGGCTGTCGTGTTTTTACTAGGGATGCACCGATCCACATTTTTCACTTCCGATCCGATACAGATACTGTAAAACTGGGTATCGATCGATACCGATACTTTTCCGATCCGATACCATTCAGGTGCCTTATGAGGCTGTAATAAATTATTACAGCCTCAGCCACTAATATCCACTTTAAAGCAAGGAATAAAAAAACACGTTTTGTGTTAGCAGGATTTAATTGTAACTAAGAAACTTATCCAACATTAATAAAACTTACCTCAAGTTGCCTTTTTGGGCATGCATAAATATACAGTATTTGTATACACTGTACTTAGAGAGAAGATTAATCTTCTCTTGGCTGTGCAAATTCTGCTAACACAAAACGTGTAACTAACTACCGGTACTTTTAAGTACTGTAGTTACTTTCACCCAGTCTCTTTTTCATCACATGCTTCCAAAAGTCAACAATTATGTTTGTATTCTGCATCTGTCTGTTAGCAAAATATCTTATGAACAACTGAACAGATTTTGTTTAAACTTTCAAGAAATAATCACTGAAGGGCTCTCTACGACTGGTTGACTTTTAAAGTACATCCAATTGAAGATGGCTGCCACAGCTAACTGAACTTATACAACACAAAATTGACTACAACTCAGTCAATTTGACAAAAAATTTAGATAAAATTTGTGTGGTAGTAGCTGAGACTCATTCCCAAAGCATATTCAAGGGATTAGTAGAATGCATAAGATCTTTCTTTAAAATTACAACGTTATTTATTTGGAATCAATGGTGTCGTCTGTTAGCAAAATATCTCATGACCCGCTGGACAGATTTTGATTAAACTTTCAAGAGATAATCACTGAAAGGCTCTCTACGACTGGTTGACTTTTAAAGTACATCCAGTTTAAGATGGCTGCCACAGCCAACTGAAAACAACACAAAATTGACTACAACTCAGTCAATTTGACAAAAAATCTAGATGAAATGTGGTGCGGTAGTAGCTGAGACTCATTCCCAAAGCATATTCAAGGGACTAGTAGAATGCATAAGATCTTTCTTTAAAATTATAACGTTATTTATTTGGAATCAATGGTGCCGTCTGTTAGCAAAATATCTCATGACCCGCTGGACAGATTTTGATTAAACTTTCAAGAGATAATCACTGAAGGGCTCTCTACGACTGGTTGACTTTTAAAGTACATCCAGTTTAAGATGGCTGCCACAGCTCAGCCTTTTGTTTTTCATAATCCCACAGAGCTTTGGAGACATTTACAAGACATTCAAAAATATGCCTCACCTGTCCAACAGCATACAGGGGTTCACTTTGGATGTCATGGAATCACCTGCTGACAGCTTGGAGGAGGCTGCTTCTCAAAGTTTTGATGCCACTGTCCACACTGTTATCAGCGAGCAGCTGTTTAAAATGGTGACGCTGGGATCACATCAGCTGCAGAGGAGCTCGCTGAGCTGATTTCTCTGGTTAACTCCTCAAAGGGTTCCAGCAAAGTCACAATCTTTTCCAGCAAACCCCACAGGTTGGCTGACAGTGTTCCTGACAAGTTGTTTAGCAGTTTCTGGGTTATCCCTTTAGCTTTCACGTTGTCCAGCGGAAGTTTACCTTGCTGTTGAAACGAGTCCAGAAGTGATTTCTGTCGGCTCCGTTTGTCTTTCTCCCGCCGGGCTAAACAATCGTCATGCTCTTTACTGTGGTCTTTTTCAAATGTTTCATCACGTTTGTGGTATTATATGACGCGACGGAGCTTCCTCCTCTCTGGACAGCGGCTCTGCAGACACGTACACGTCGCTGCTGTCTTGCTTTGCGGTGCTTCAAGAGTAAAACACATCCACACAGCAGACATGTTCGCGGACATGCAAAAATCAATAAACTCTGACCGACTCTGATGCCAAGATGAAAAGTTGGTTAGCCGTTAGCCACAGTCCTCCAGTCCTCTCTGTGTTTACTCACGTTTTACCTGGCTGCAAGGGGCAAACTAGGAAATGGATTTCCTGAATGTGAGGCGGGTCTTACTACTCTGGGCTCATAAAACACGCCTCCGTTCAGGAAATCCATTCCATAGTTTGAAGACAACTGCAGTGTATCATGGATCGGAAAGATGGCAGTCTCTGCTCTGAAAATCCGATATGTAAACAAGGCTGGTATCGGATACCAATACCGATACTGGATCGGATCTGCCCCATCCCTAGTTTTTACACATGGATTCAATGCGACACTTTGTAGAGAACGTCTTCGTGAACCCGGAAACAACCCCCTGACCCTTTCACAATAAAACCGGATACAGTACACAGAGGCTCACATTTACTGCAGTACACAATACCTGTGATAAATCTGTTCTTGTTCAGAGGTTTTGCAGACATTGCCTGAACTTGGCACAGTTTGAAACTTGTGCACATTTTGTGGTTTGTTGTTAAAAATTACCAGCACATGCAAATAGTTGAGAGTTTTTACCTGTGACTGTTCTGGGTCAGTAAATTTTATGGCCACCGTTTACACTTGTTTTTGTATTTTAAAGGCCTTAAATGTTTTGATTTAACATTTTTTATGTTAAAAGCACAAGAGCACCTTTTTAAGTTTAAATTATTTATTCTTCCTTTTTGCTTGAAGTACTTTTTTATGTGTGCAATTGATGGTTAAAATAAAATATTTAAGTTTGTTCAAATTTAGTGTTGAAATTTTTTAATCAATTTTTAATCATTTTTTCATTGATTTTGGAGATATCGCGATATATATCATGTATCGTGATATAGCCAAAAAATATTGCGATATAATATTTTCCTCATATCGCCCAGCCCTATACCGAAGTCAAGTTGTTTTGGTCGCGGGTGGGGGGGGACCTCCTGTCTCAGCTCTTTGCTATGATTCGACCCGGAGAGGCTCCTGGCTCCATTGTTTTACTGAACTGCAGTAGGTGATTCTCCTCCTCTCTCAGCTCCGTGTGCGCACCTCAGTCCAGTCTCCTGTCAGGCACACACGCGCTGCATGGTGTGGTGTCAGGTTTCAAACAGCCCGCAGCTGACTGAATTTCCGCGTCTTTTTTTTTTAATCACTCCCCGGCCGAGACGAATTGAGGAAATAAAATAAAATTACAGTACTACAGAAAATTACAAAAAAGTAACACACAATAATTTGGAGAAAGTAACTTTAATCGGATTACTGAATTTTGAAATAGCAACGCGTTAGATTACTCGTTACCGAAAAAAGTGGTCCGACAAGAGTAACGCATTACTTGACATCACTGTTAACGATTCCCATATTCTTCCAAGAAACTCGTCTTTATCAGTCTCTTAAATGTACACAGTGATCTGGCATTCTTAACAGTATCTTCCAAACCATTCCACAATCCTATTCCCTGAATTATTGTGGATCGTTCCTTCAAACTAGTACTAAAATAAGGCTTCACAAACATCTCAATTCCTTTAAGAAAATATACACTCTCTCTTTTAACAAAATGTGTTTGAATATTGTCAGGCAACATGCCTTTATGTGCCTTATACATAAGCAACAAAATGTTATAATTAACCAAATCATAGAATAGTTATATTCTAATTGCGTCCATGTGGATGTAATAATTGTTAATCATGTGTGTTTGGTGTGAACAATAATGATTTTCACATCATGAATAGTTTCTCAGAATCACCTCTAGGTGTCGCCAATGGAACCAAAACCACAAGAAACGTGCGTACGCCAACCCTGGAGTTGCCGTGGAGCTGCGCACATTTCCACCTTCAGTTCTGTTTTGATACATACGGAGTTTTGCGTGGAAAATGGCGTATGCAAGGTTTTTGTGCATAAATGGCGTACGCAAGGTTTTTGTACGTATGCACCGTTGATACATGAGGCCCCAGGGGCCTCATGTACAAAGACTTGCGTGGATTTCCTACTGAAAAGTGACGTACGGTCAAATCCAGAAAAGTGTGTACGCACAAAAAAATCCAGATGTATCAAACTGTGCGTACACCGGAATCCACGCACATTCCTTTTGTACATCACAATTAACGTGGAACTGAGCGCACGTGAGACACCTCCCCTGACACGCCTTCATTTACATATGTTAAACAGATGCAAATTACTTCCTGCATGTGTGAAGGACATGTTTGTTTGATCCCTGCGCGATCAGAAATGATTTCTAGATTCAGGAAAATAATGAATTTAATATAATATGAGTGAGGAAAATAATCCTAAGTAAGAATAGTAATAAAATGTGTTCATCACGCAAAGAACGAGTGATTGTGTGTCGGTATTTGTGTGTGCGCGCACCCTGCTTTGGTGCGCAACGGCTCATCCATTCATTCTGAGTGAAAATATTAACTTTGCGCACGAGTTTATTACCATAATTACTGTAAACACAGAGGAACTTAGATGTTTGGTAGATCTTTGTTTATTTAATAGATGATATGAAGAAACGGGTCTGTGCGTCTCAGTGGAGAGTTTTCATGACATGACGTGATGTTGGAGTCTCCAAACGCTGCGCGCGCCACAGCCTTGTGCGCAATCTGTTTGTCTGTGAAGCTTTTACTCTCCTACAAGTTATATATGGTGTACTTTCACGTGTCATTTTGGAGAAATCTACAATAAACGCAGATTATGAATCACCTCCAGCTGCCGCACCCGCGAGGGTGCGCGCGCGCTCCAAAGCGCGACCACTCAGCCTTTAGAATCATATAGATGAGACATTCATTCCATTGGATATGATCAGGCTTTGTGTGGACTGGACTGCCCTGATCGACCTGCAGCTCCCTCAGGAAAGCTCCTGTGGAACAGTTTGATCGCTCACTGCTTCTGCATGTGCACGCGTGATGCACGGCTCCTGTGTTGCTCCAGAGCGCAGCAGTGCCAAACTGAAAAATGATTATTCCTGAAAACGGCTGATAAGCCATATCCTAGATCAGAAAATTATATCTGTTTATAAATAAATGCTCTGCGTGTTACACTATTTATTATATCCTCCAGTAAGGCTGAATGAATCCGTTCCTGTTAAATTTATTTTTGGCACAACTTTGCGCGTCCTTTATTTACTGCGTCATGTGGATGTAATACTTGTTAATCGTGTGTTTGGTGGGAATATTAATCATTTTCACATCATGAACAGTTAATAATAATAATAATAATAATAATAATAATAATAATGAATTCAATTTATAACGCACTTTTCATTAATGGAAATCTCAAAGTGCTACAAGGTGCAACAGAATTAAATGTCAATAAAACAAATAATAAAACAATTAAAATCAACAACAGTATCAGCTATGATCAAAAGTAGAATCATGAGGAGGTAGAGTATGCTCGGTTGAAAAGAAAGGTCTTCAAGCCGCTCTTAAAGTCAACCACAGACTGTGGGGCTTCAGTTTCTCTGAATCACCTGTAAGTGTCGCCAAAGGAACAAGAACCACAGAAACGTGCGTACGCGTGCTCTGGAGCTGGCGTGGAAATGTACTTGGATGCGCACATATTCACGTTCAGTTCAGTTTTGATACATACGGGGTTTTGCGTGGATAGTGACGCACGCAAGGTTTTTGTGCGCACGCACGGTTGATACATGAGGCCCCTGGTGGGGAAAAAAAGGTGACTTTTGAAATTTACAACAAGAAAAGTATTATTAGGAGGTCTCTCTCACACACAAGTATAACACTGATCACATCCTGATCAGTTATAAATCAGGCTTTCAGTATGACATCAGAAGGGTTTGACACATTTTTTTAAATCACCATCCCTGTAGGACATGACTTAAACAAAAGACACACACTTATGCCATTTTATTCAATAGACAAATCATGGAAGACAACATTCACCATCATTTAGTTGTCAATGGTGCTGAGGCTTCCCTGACCTTGTCAATGATTTGTGTATATAATTGTGGCAAATATGGGGTATTTTGCATTTTGGCAGTAACCCAAGGCAATTTGTCCCAATTTAAATGACAACATAGCCTAAATGGTATGCCACGTCAAATACTAATTTCCTGGGAAATTTTATATCCCACATGGTACATACATACATGGGTAGGAAAATACAGAGTTTCTCAGCAAGTTACATAGGATCAGTCATGGATACTGGTAATCGCTCTGGCTGACACTGTCATGGCAATGAAATTATATTAGAGCAAATTTTCTGTTAATTTTTTTTCTAACTTTATCCAACACAGAATATTTATTTTGATATTAGATTGGCTGACATTGCTCACAAGGAGTCTTAACACACTAGAGGGATAATCAGAAGCTCTTTAGACACAACTGTGCCATATTGTTTAAAACAATTAAAAATAATGAAGACGCTGCTGCTCTACTTTGGTAATTTACACAGACTTAACCAAGGAGGCTCAACGTGTTTGAACAGTTTGTAGAGGGATCATCTTGAGCATCAACAGTGTTGTTAGCTAGAGAGCCACACACAGCTAATTTCACTTCATGCACACAACCCAGTTTGGCAGTTATGTTATTAATTTAGATGTGTGTCAATGTTGGCCTGTTCCCCACACTTACATACACTCAACTCACCCCCATCATTTCAATGTACTTTCACAAAGTGAACATGATCTACTCTTATAAACTAGAAGACTTTAATACAATTAACAAGTGTTAACTTTCAATAAAATAAAAATAAAAAGCTAATACTGTATATGAACGCACATTTTCCGGTTTGTAAACTTTTGATTTGATGGAAGATTGTAATAACTAAAATCTGCAACTTTGTGTATAATAGTAAATACGTCCCGAAATGTTGAATTATTTGTAGGCTGTTAAGACATTTTTTGTTGTTAAACATGCTTTATTTGTACATTATTTCAGTAGTCGCCTTGTTTTGGTGCACAAACCGATGCAATTATGAACCGCAAACATCTGGATCAGCTATTGTAAAACACACTGTATGTGGTCATAGAGTCAGTTATTGTGTTAGTTTAGCAGTTTCATCCAGAGGTGCACCTCATCAGAAGCAGCCTACAACCAGTAGTGGGCTTAAGACTTTGAGCAGGGATCACTTATATAATGGAATTCAATCCTCTGCTGTCTCTTCCCTGAACACTGGAACTAATCGATCAGTAGGGAGTATCTGTGAAAGAGATGTTCAGAGGCACAGCACTGACTGTGCTGGAGCCAGAAGGGCTACTGTCTGATGCCCTGGTTCTGACGTTACAGAGCAACCATACCACTTGATACATCGGACAAGGTGGCTTTGACACAAAATACGTGGAGATGTGAAATGGTAGAGCCAACAAACATTTGCCATGACTTCTAATTCTGTCATCTCTGTCGAATTAAGGCGCTATCGTTTCTTCTTATATTTTTAATCCTATGTTCATGTCTCTCTCCTCATCACTCCCGTGCATATTTATATCGATTTTTGTGTTAAGTCCTTCCCCTCTGAACTCAATCCCCAGTCTGGCCCTCTGCTTGAGCCCCTCAGCTGCTGGTCTGCTCTCACACTAACCCCCTTGTTTATATCGGGGATGCAATTAAGTCGAAGCCAAGTCGAGGAGTCCCAGAGAGAGAGGCAAGAGTGCAAGCTTGTGAGTCAAATTTCAGCATCTACTCTCTCACACACTCCTCCCGTCACCATTTTCGCTCGTTTTCTTTTGTCCTCTTAGTTTCTAGCTCCACTTTTAGCATGCAAACAAACAAACAAAAAAAACTTATCCTGAAAACAAAAGAACTAAAATGTTGTTTAATTAATGTCCACTGAAGCCTGTACTTGGTAGATTTATATCGCGTGAATGCACATGGCTCACTGAGAGAGAAATATGTGGCTGGAGATAACTCGATATGCAGCTGAAAACTGCTAAAACAAGACATTACCTCATCTCTGTGTAATACAATTGCAAACGGCCAAAAAGTACTTATTGTACTATTAACCAAAATTCCAAAAAAAGTTGTGTATCCAAATTGTTGCAACATTTGTGTGAAAATCATTAATTTCGAGTATTCATTTTTATTGCTTACTGAAATGTGTTGCTTGTCCTTTAAGTCATCAGGGAACTAGTTTGAGTACTAAGTTCACATTCTCCACATGTGTGGTCCAGTGGCCCAGGGGATCCATCCCAGAATCCCAGACACACGTGTGCAGGCAGAAGCAGTAGTACCATACAGAGTCGATGAACACTGCTTTACTGGCCACTGGGCTCACTTCCCATCTAAACAATGCCAAGCTAACACTTTCAAGTGTTTTTCAAGAGAAAACATAAATATATGAAGGTTTGTTTACATTGAGCAATCAATTTTGAGAGAAAGTTCACCTTGTATTGGAGTTTACTTTCGTAAAGCCTTAAGCAGCTAGACCAAAAGTCTCTGCCAGCCCTTAGCAAAGAAGTGTTTTGGATGAAAGGTGCTACACTGTCAAAAACTAAAATCCAAAAATGTGAAACTAGTTAAAAAAAAACATTTAGATCTGAGTTTAAACTTTTTTAAAGGTTACATTAGTGACATAAAATTAATTAAATTCAGTGTGAAGCTCTTTAATGACCATGCAAGAGCATTCCAGTCCCAGCAGTGCAAGTGTGCCTCACTTTCCCTCGCGAGAGCGATGCAGAAGAAACTCCACGGATGTGTGCCGCGTTGATGGACAGTGGGATAAACAGAGGGATTGTCCCTGACCTCCCAGCACTAGACTGGAGGAAGACGAATAGCCCCCCAATGGGCCCTGAGCAGATAAAATACACCCTACCGTCTTCAACACCAGGTGTGACAGCCATCGGGGTGGCCTATCAGCAGGAGGGACAGGGCAGGGGAGGAAAGGGTGAGGGGGCACATTAGGAACATATCAGCAATTACCTCTCCGGGTTTATTTTTCTTCCTGCTTTAACACCTGGATACCAAGTTACATTCATTCAAGGCGTTGATTGGATCTTAAGGCTTGAGTGAGAACACTTACTGGGTTATTTGTCGATTATCTGATAATACTCTGAAACATGTTACTGGTAAGGTTACCACCTATTGCTTGTTTTTTTGTCACAGCAAAGTGCTTCTTTGGTGAACTCCATGGCCTTGGTGTTTTAAGTTTCAGTGCTTATCTGTGATGTTCTGTTCCAGCTTTGCTTTTAGCTTACCCAAACTTGCAAATCAACTTCTCTATGTAATGGAATTCACAGAAATGAGGACGTGTTTACCTCTTTTTCCAGGCCCATTATGCACCAAGTGGCTATATCATACCTGACACAAAAAGATGGCCTCAATCTGTTTAAGCCATGATCTCTGTCTGCATGGGCCCTATGCGCAGACAGGCCTCTCTCTACAAGTGAGGATATAAAGGGGGGCGATAGTCATTTATATGTCCTGAATGTTTAACTATAAATGTGTTATGGGTGCAGTGCAGACCTCCCATATCCGACACAAATGGATTGGCTCTGCTGTTTTTTTGTGCATGGTGAAGCTTTTTGCAAGCACTCCTGTTAGCTGTGGAAAATAACTCAACAAACAATATATATTTTAGCCCATTCATTAATTGTTTTTTCTCGTCACACATATCTCAATATTTTCAAAACAGTATTGTGTGCTTTAGTTAAGTAAATAAATTTTAAAACGGACATAGACAGTGTTTAAAAAGAGCTAGTGTGGAAAAAAGTAAGCTCAAACCTTTAATTTCCTAAGTGAGAATTTGCTGTAAAATGAGAAGGCCAGATACCTCTGAGGCTATCAGGAATCAGCCTTATGTAGTCCCCCGTGCCCTTATGATACCCTTTATAACCCCATACCCTCCCACCACCACCACTAACCCACCCTTGCCCTCCCACTTTCCTCCCAGCTCAGGATCCCAGGGCCGCTGAGAGTTGACCTTGTTCAGCCATGACCAGAAAACAGAGTGATATCTTACTCATCTAATCCTGCATTCAGTCATCATGCAATAAGGTATGCCTTGCAACCTTTGACCTCACAGGTCAGAGCAACAGCTCCATTTGTCAGCTCCCACCAAAAGGCATTTATAGACGAGAAAGTGTCAGAGAAATCCCAATTACCAGATTTGGAGCCAATGCCCAACACAGAAAAATTAGAGCAAAAAATATCAAGCAGAACACTGAAGAAAACACTACTCATAACAAACAATGTGTGCTGTATTTTCTCAATAATAACATTTTCACAATAGGAAATTAGATCTAATGCATTTGATGATGCCCTTGATTTATATTTCGGCTGGAATTTATTTATTTGTTTATGTTTCTTAATCTGAATGACTTAATGTTTCTCTCTATAACCGTTTTGTTTTTCAAAGTTACAGTTATTATTTGTCATTCTGATATTTCTGAGTTTTTTTATTATATGATAAAATATGCAGTTTTTAAAAACTCACAATAAACAATTTATTATTTCTTGTGAATGTGGATACTAAAATGAATATTTTGTAGAAAACTAACCTGTATAAACCTATTTAGCAAAACTCACACAAAATGAGTTTTACTCCAAGTTTAACATGAATCACTGCTGCTTGCCATGTTGCTGTTTGCACAGCTATGGCTTTTTTTAGTACTATTAAGATGACTAAATCATAGTACAGTAATAGGATTTTTCTTTTGTATAGATTGAAACGTGTACTTCCAAATATCAAAGTTTATGCTCAGTAATCCAGGTAAAAACCCCAATAAATTTGTCAGGTCCTCTGGATGATTTTTTTTTTGTCTTTTTCTTTTTTCTTCCAAAAATAAACAGTTGAGAGGACCTGTATTAACTTTGTTGTATGTCATCCAAATGTTTTCAGTATATAATTCACTTTACTGTTTGATTTTGTTCAGTTATATATTTGTAAAGGTCTAAGCATTAATAAATGGGTTTAGGCTTAAAAAATAACTATGCTTGCCTTAAAATAGGCACTCATAAATATCTACAAGCACGTTAGCATCCCATTCTAGTGTCACAACCCATTGTGTAATGAAGAATAATGAATTTTTTTCATATTATTATTATTATTGGGGTATAGTAATAATAATAATACAGGTAGTCCCCGATTTACGAGCGCTCTGATCTGCGAGGTTCCAGACTTACGAGCTGCGAATTTTTGGAAAAAACGAAAAAAATACTGAGTTTTCATGTGTTTTTTCACCACAGTTAGTTAGTTAAGCATATGAACACACGTTTCCGATCATTTTTATGCACTCATAAGCAGTTTTTGGATGAAAATAGAGTGTTTTTAGTCGCGCTAGCGAAAACCGTTCCAATTTACGAGCGAAATTCCGGATTTACGAGAGAAATGGCGGCCGTTCCGAAATACGAGATTTCCGGTTTACGAGCGCCTCGTTGTAACGGATCTCGCTCGTAAATCGGGGACTACCTGTACCGGTACTTATTATTATTATATTATTATTATTATTATTATTGGGGTAGCACAGTGGCACAGTTGGTAGAGCTGCTGCCTCTCAGTGAGCAGGTTGCCCTGCTTCAAATAGCGGTCTGGGACCTTCTGGGGGGAGTTTGCATGTTTTCTCTGTGCATGCATGGGTTTTCTTCGGGTACTCCGGTTTCCTCTCACACACCAAAAACATGCATTTTAGGCTGATTTGTAACTCTAAATTGTCCCTAGGTGAGAGTGAGAGACTGAATGGTTGTTTGTCTCATTTGTCTCTTTGTGTCCTTCTCGCACAGTGACAGCTGGATATGGACACCAGTGATCCCCGTGACCCAAAGTGGAAGAAGCAGGTAAAAGATAATGGATGGATGATGGATTACTAGTAGTAGCAGCAGTAGTAGTAGTAGTAGTAGAAGTATAAATCAAGAAACAATCCATATGTATCAAGAAAAGGATACTGATCCTGATACTAGACATGACATTGTCTGTTAAGATTAATTGCACTAACTTGGACTTCAGGGGACTGTTTCATTGAGACCCTTTGAACACATCTATTCTCATCCAGACAAAATTGAATTCTCTATTACTGTATTCCCACTCAAACTTTCAGTCTACACTGAGACTTTAAAATGAGGACATGAACAGAACAGAATACCTGTTTTGTACAGCTTGTCCACATCAAAGTTATAAAGACTTGTTGAAACCTTTGTTCTCATCTACGTATGTGTGTTTACACTGAACAAGCATAAAACTGCTCAAGAGTTCAGGACTTCCTTGCTCCAGCACATCTGGGCTTTATATCAGGCCTTTAATTAATCCTAAGTGAAGGCCAGGCAGTGACAGACTGACTGGGCAGGCTCCAGTCTAAGACAGGACCTGATTTATTACAACTGAGCTCCGACCAGCATTGATTTATCTCAAACTGAGGAAAGTGGAGAGTTGAGGGGTGTGTTTAAAAGGACTGTGGGAGTGGACTCTAACAATTACAATTGGAGACAAGAGATGGTAAATTTGAGAGTGAGAGAGAAAGGGGGGAAAGACACCAACTGTTCTTTAGACAGGGCAGGTGGTAGTGCTTCAATATTTAATTTTAGGTAGAGTTTGATGATGAAAAGTTTTTATTTTATTATTTTTAGTAAGTAAATGAGAACTTACGGGGGGAGAAAAAGGAAAAGGGATGATGAATATGATGAAGCATAGGGGTGGGTTTATAAAAATTTAAACTTCTGTAGCTGTGATAGGTTCCTTTCCCTGTCAATCAGAGTGACTTCTCTCACTTCATCTTCTTGCACTTGTTCACCATAAATCCAACTATGCTCATTTGACTTAATCATAATTGTAATCTGAACTCATCCAAGCTCAGGTTCCCTCTTCTCCTTGCCCCTGGCAAAGCATACTCACATACTGTACAGTAGTCCCTTGCTTCTTTGCGATTAGACTTTCGCAGACTCATTCTTTTGCGGTTTTTCAACGATTGTTAACTATTACTCACATGATTGGGACCGTATGGTATAAAAATATATATATATATATATATATATATATATATATATATATATATACAAGCCCAAAACCAGAAAAGTTGGCACGTTGTGCAAATCGCAAATAAAAACAGAATACAATGACTTGCAAATCTTTTTCAACCCATATTCAACTGAATAGAATGCAAAGACAATATATTTAATGTTCGAACGGAGAAACTTTATTTTGTTTTGCAAATAACCATTAACTTAGAATTCAATGGCAGCAACACATTGCAAAAAAGTTGGCACAGGGACATATTTACCACTGTGTTACATCGCCTTTCCTTTTAACAACACTCAGTAAACGTTTGGGAACTGAGGAGACCAATTTTTGAAGCTTTTCAGGTGGAATTCTTCCCCATTCTTGCTTGATGTACAGCTTAAGTTGTTCAACAGTCCGGGGTCTCCGTTGTCGTATTTTACGTTTCATAATGCGCCACACATTTTCAATGGGGGACAGGTCTGGACTGCAGGCAGGCCAGGGGAGGACCCGCACTCTTTTGCTACGAAGCCACGCTGTTGTAACACGTGCAGAATGTGGCTTGGCATTGTCTTGCTGAAATAAGCTGGGGCGTCCATGAAAAAGACGTCGCTTGGATGGCAGCATATGTTGCTCCAAAACCTGTATGTACCTTTCAGCATTAATGGTGCCTTCACAGATGTGTAAGTTACCCATGCCTTGGGCACTAATGCACCCCCATACCATCACAGATGCTGGCTTTTGAACTTTGCGCCTATAACAGTCCTGATGGTTCTTTTCCTCTTTGGTCCGTAAGACACGACGTCCACAGTTTCCAAAGACAATTTGAAATGTGGACTCATCAGACCACAGAACACTTTTCCACTTTGCATCAGTCCATCTCAGATGAGCTCGGGCCCAGCAAAGCCGGCGGCGTTTCTGGATCTTGTTGATGAATGGCTTTTGCTTTGCATAGTAGAGCTTTAACTTGCACTTACAGATGTAGCGACGAACTGTAGTTACTGACAGTGGTTTTCTGAAGTATTCCTGAGCCCATGTGGTGATATCTTTTACACACTGATGTCGGTTTTTGATGCAGTACCGCCTGAGGGATCGAAGGTCACGGGCATTCAATGTTGGTTTTCGGCCTTGCCCCTTACGTGTAGTGATTTCTCCAGATTCTCTGAACCTTTTGATGATATTACGGACCGTAGATGGTGAAATTCCTAAATTCCTTGCAATAGCTCGTTGAGAAAAGTTGTTCTTGAACTGTTCGACAATTTGCCCACGCATTTGTTCACAGAGTGGTGACCCTCGCCCCATCCTTCTATGTGGATGACTGAGCATGTCAAGGAAGCTGCTTTTATACCCAATCATGGCACCCACCTGTTCCCAATTTGCATGTTCACCTGTGGGATATTCCAAATAAGTGTTTGATGAGCATTCCTCAAATTTCTCTGTCTTCTTTGTCACTTGTGCCAGCTTTTTTGAAACATGTTGCAGGCATCAAATTCCAAATGAGCTAATAATTGCAAAAAATAACAAAGTTTACCAGTTCGAACGTTAAGTATGTGGTCTTTGCAGTGTGTTCAATTGAATATAGGTTGAAAAAGATTTGCAAGTCATTGTATTCTGTTTTTATTTGCGATTTCCACAACGTGCCAACTTTTCTGGTTTTGGGCTTGTATATATATATATATATATATATATATATATATATATATATATATATATATATATATATATATATATATATATATATATATACATATATATACATACATATATATATATATATATACATACATATATATAT
>JBBPBX010080908.1:0-13380 GCA_038048925.1 Garcialebias charrua | reverse complement strand
TATATATATATACATTCAGATTCAGTCACATACCTATCTACATATCTACATATGATATCTACATATACATCCCTGCCTCCATTTGTGTGTGGTTGTGAGCATGCATAGTGAATAAGGCTTCTCTAATAGAACATTCAATAGTGATCCTGAAGCATCAGAGATCCGTCCCCCCAAGACTCGAGGCAGCCAAAGGGGCGATCAGAGCCCAAGACCCCAAGAAGGACCTTGAGCGCGGAGTCCCCAGGGCCACCCAAACAGGACGAACCACTCACCCACCCCCCAGATCAGACCATAGGGGAGAACCGGAAGAGCCCCACCAGCGACTACACACAATGACCCCCTGGGGCCAACAGCGACAAACTCAAAGGCCCCCGCCGGAACCCGTTGCACCGACATAGCCCCAGGCCTAGACACCGAGGTCCGGGCGCCGGGGATGCCACCCCTCAGGCCCAGACCCGATAGGACCAGAGGACCCGAGCCCCACGAGGCAGCCAGCAGGCCGAGCCGACACACGCCAAACGCCCAACCCCCGATACCGAGGGCCCCAAGCCCGCCGGCAGGCAAGGGCACAAACCACCAGGGGGCCACGTGGTAGGAGCGTGACACCAAGTAGCCTCAGATGTATCAAAGAGGGGGCAGTCTAAGTCCTGGCCTGACAAAAAAAAAACTCAGGACAGTGTTACACTTTTTTACTATTTTATGCTTATGTGTATTAAATGTTTTAGTGTTTAGTGTTTAGATGGTTACTGTTGCACCGAGGGACTGAGAGAAACGCAATTTCGGTCCTGTGTATGTCCTGTACATATTGCAGTTCTGACAATAAAGTTGACTTTGACTTTGACTTTTGACTTTGACAAATAGACATTCATACACAGACACAATTACACAAACCCACCCTCATCCTCACCCTCACTCACTCAAAGACAAACAATAACGACACATTCCATTCATAATCCCGATACGCACTCTATACCCCCCAGGTCCAAAACATGTATCTGCCCCCTACATGGGGTAGCCCACACCCACACCCAGGAGGTAGGCCCATTCATTCTGGGGTGGAGATGAACCGACATCCAAGATCAGGCCCAACCCGCGCCCCTATGAAACTAGTTTTGTTAGAGATGTGACGTTCTCCAGTATCATTTGAAAGGCTGTTTACAATGAACGATAAGAACAAAGTTGCAGATGTAAAGAGTCGTTGTCAAGGGAATCTGTTACATTTGCACTCACCCGTACATTTTACTGCTCTTACATTGTTACTGAGAATGATATTAAAATGTTCCATGATCGTAACTCTATGTAATAATCAGTCTTCATTTGACCAGTTGGTAAAGGGACAGCAAGAGAGATCATTCTATTATCCTCAATGGGATTGATCTGATTACAGTGATGTCTTTCTTACAGGAGGTCTTGAGAGCTGCTGGCTCCCAGAATTCTCCCACTTCTGACTGCGGCTGAATTCTGATAATAGTTGGACAGGGTGGGGAGGGTTGGAAGTTTTTTCAAAACTGCTTTTTTTTCCTCTCCAGGAAATCAGAATGGGTCAGAGCCTCGGACAGGTGAAAGCATTGATAAGGTGATCTTCTGTGACTGTTGGCTGTTCTCCAAAGCTTTGTAAATACATCTAATGAAGTTGACACCTGGTTGCTTTGGGAATCCCTTTTTTCCCCAAACACTGTTGTTAGTTGTAGTTTTTTTCTCATAATGTCTTCAAAAAATTATCTTTAAATGCAGAGACAAACACTCCTCTTTCACCCTGATGTATGCTCAATAATCCAGGTAGAAAATTCTAAAAAAAGTTAAGTCTTCCGGACGAAATACGAAACGTTTTTACAATTTTTTTTGCTTCGTTTTGTTTTTTGAATGTCCAGAGGACCAGACTTAGCTTTTTTTAGACTCCTCTCACTTTTTTTTTTTTCAATTGAGATGAAGGAGAACAGGCAAAAGGTGACGAGTGCAGTGCTCAGGTGGCGAGGGTTTTTTCCACTTGACAAAAGTCGTATGACACTTATGACAAAGTCATAATATATGACCTATGTGATGACGTCGCTGCTGCTCAAAATTGAATAGCTCTCAAACAAATCATTAAGATCCTGTTCTTGATATCCCATCTCTAATTTTTGTTTAGTTTATTTTCACACTTTCAAAATTGAAATACAAATAGGTTAAAAAAAGTAACTGGAGCCATTCTCATACTTTTATCTATGTGGCTTTTCAGTGAGCTTCTATACAACCCATTTTTATGCAGCGAGTGCAAACTATTCTCACTGTAGCCTCAAAAAGTAACAAGTTATTCAAGGTGTCAAATTTCAATATTTCCTTTATTTCACTAAAATTAAGCAAAGCTAAACCAATATACAAAGCTAAAAAAAGGGCAAAAATAGGGCTGCCCAAATTTTTTTATTTTGCACATATGCTTTTAGATAGATTATACTTTAATTTCCTCTAAGATGCTTTCTTTTATGGTCAACTTGATGTTGTGCAACATAAATGTACTTAAAGATTTTGAGCTGCCGGGTTAATAATGGAGACATCCAGGTTCCTCTACTCTAAAGGACAGTGTGTCCCCAAGTTTATATCTTAAATCAGTGTTGTACGTCTCTGTTGTCTTCTGGGACAATAAGAAAATAAAGCCTTACACTGGTGCAAATGTCTAAACTCCAGAAAAGTAAAAAAATAATAATATTAGGTTAACTTGTAGGGCACCTCAACAGTTATAAAGGAAATCAATAAAAACTTTATATTAATAGAAGTCAGCAACAACATCAATATTCTACAAATGGCACATTTTCCATCTAACCCAAAAACAAACCAAGAGCTAAAACACCTTCAACTTTATTGCTCAAATCATTTCATGGTGCCACACCTGCCCTGGAGCGAGTCAGATCACAAAGTTACATCCAGATTTAAGAATCAACAACTCTCCCTTTAAACATGGAGGCAGTCCAACCTCAATTATTAATGATCAGCTGTAATTACGTTCTATAAAACTGAGCACCATAATAAGCCTCCAGATCCTCGCACCTGGCTCTGAGCAGGGTAAGTTCTTTTTTCATCCCAGACAAGTCAGACTCCATAGTAGCAATAGAGTCTGCGTTGGCGGTCACTCCGTTTTCCAGCTCAGACGTGTGGTTCTCAAGTTTGTCCAGTCTTTTATTGAATTTATCAGTGGCATTATCAGAGATCAGAGAGTCAGAGAGAATTTATTGTCATTTGCACCGCATGTAGTACATGTGTTGAAAACGAGATTATGTACACAGGGTCCCAGTTACATCCAACAACAAATGCAAGAGAAAAACAATAATAACATCTAGGATTAACTAAGAGAGACATCAGCTAGTAATACACTAAGCCCTAATGTAGTAGAAAAACATCATTATAAACAGCAGCACGAACATGAGTCATTATGAGCAGATGGTCACAGATGAACACAGCAACAAGAAACAGATCAGTATCAACATGATGTGACATTTTGCAGTGTTTATTCTTATTATTTATTTATTCATGAGTCTGACAGCCTCAGGGTAGAAGCTGTTCCTCAGTCTAGTGGTTCTACATTTGATGCTCCTCAACCTCCGTCCCGAGGGGAGTGGTGCAAAGAGTGAGTGTGCTGGGTGAGTGAGGTCTTTCATGATGCAGGTGGCTCTTTTTCTGCATCTGGAGGTGTAAATGTCTGTGATGGTGGGGAGACTGACTCCCACAGACTTCTGTGCAGCCTTCACCACTCTCTGTAGAGCTTTCCTCTCTGCAACTGTGCAGCCTCCATGCCACACGTTGATGCTGGAGCACAGGACGCTCTCCACTGCACACCTGTAGAACGAGGTGAGGACTGAGCTTCTCAGACCAGCTCGTCTCAGCCGTCTGAGGAAGTAGAGTCTCTGATGACCTTTCTTGATCAGGCTGGTGGTGTTATTGCTCCAGCTGAGGTTATCATTCAAGTGTACACCCAGGTACTTGTAGCTGGAGACCACCTCCACCGCAGATCCACCTATATACAGTGGGGTGTGGGTGTGTTTGTTCCTTCTGAAGTCCACAATCATCTCCTTCGTCTTCTTCACATTCATGTGAAGGTNTGACAGCCTCTCCTAATGAAGAGTGGCGTAGTGTAGAACAGATTGTTCTTCCTACTCTGTATCGTCCAGAAGTTTTACGTTTGGCACACGACAGTCCCTTAGCAGGTCACCTCGGTATCAGAAAAACATACGACCGTGTGTTGCGTCATTTTTTTTGGCCAGGTTTAAAAAAAGATACCGTACTTCATTGCAAATCATGCCATTTTTGTCAGATAGCTGGAAAACCGAACCAGACAGTCCCACCTGCTCCTCTTTTTCCTATCCCGGCTATTGCTGAGCCTTTCGAGAGAGTTATAGTGGATTGTGTAGGACCACTCCCCAGAACAAAGGCTGGAAACAAGTACTTAGTTACTGTGATGTGCGCCTCCACTCGTTTCCCAGAAGTTTTTCCTGTAAGAAAAATAACAACCCCAGTGGTGGTAAAGGTGTTAACCAGGTTTTTCTCGTTGTTTGGGTTACCACGGGTGGTGCAGACTGACCAAGGCAGCAATTTCATGTCAAGAGTGTTTTCACAGGTCATGAAACAATTAAACATCCAGCATACCTGTTCAGCTGCGTACCATCCAGAAAGCCAGGGTGCCCTTGAACGATTCCATCAAACATTAAAAACCATGCTGCGTACCTACTGTCTAGAATTCAATAAAGATTGGGATGAGGGAGTGCATCTCCAGATGTTTGCTATACGGGAGGTAGTTCAAGAGAGTTTGGGTTTCAGTCCAGCTGAATTGGTTTTTGCACACGAAGTTCGTGGTCCCTTAAGGCTGTTAAAAGAAAAGTGGATATGTGAGAAGTCTGACAAGAATTTGTTAGACTATGTAAGTGACTTCCGTTTTAAATTAGTACGTGCTTGTGAAATAGCTAAAGACAACTTACAGATGGCACAAGCTAAAATGAAATCCCTGTTTGATCGAAAAGCTGTAGCACGAGTGTTTCAACAGGGTGACAAAGTGTTAGTTCTACTTCCTATTCCTGGTAGTAGCTTACAGGCCCGTTATAGTGGACCTTATGTCGTTCAGAAGAAGCTAAACGAACATGACTATTTGGTTTCTACTCCAGAGAGGAGACGTACTACTCGTCTTTGTCACATCAACATGTTGAAACCATACATTGAGAGGGTTAGCGTGTTAGCTGTCCCCCTCTGTGATGACCCAAGAGTAGTCGAAGATGTAGAGCCCCAAAAGGAGCTCTCCAGTGCTGACCAGGAGGTGGATAGTTCCCCTTCTGCAATTCTTGAAGGCAAGCTCTTAAATTCGCATTATCTCCAGAACCTACCGTTGTTGTTCTCCCACCTAGATGATAAGAAAAGGGATGAACTAAGACAGTTGATTTGTTCTCCCACCTAGATGATAAGAAAAGGGATGAACTAAGACAGTTGATATTTTCTAACGCCTGTTTATTTTCTGATGTCCCTTCTAAGACCGATATCCTAAAACATGATATCGATGTGGGTGAAACAAAACCTATAAAACAACATCCTTATAGAGTGAATCCAGAAAAACGCTTACGCATGAACAAACAAGTGCAGTATATGTTGAACAATGGCTTGGCCATACCCAGTACTAGTGCTTGGAGCTCACCTTGTTTGTTGATAGTCAAACATGGCGGTGATGATCGGTTTTGCACCGATTTTAGAAAAGTAAATGCTGTAACCAAGCCAGATTGTTATCCTCTCCCTAGAATCGAGGATTGTGTCGATCATGTGGGCGCTGCACGCTTTGTAACCACTTTGGATTTATTGAAAGGTTATTGGCAGGTACCATTAACTGAACGAGGTCAGGAGGTCTCTGCTTTTGTTACCCCTGATAGTTTTCTTGAGTACACAGTTATGGCTTTTGGTATGCGTAACGCTCCTGCTACTTTCCAAAGACTAATGAACATAGTTTTGTCTGAGTTACCCTTTTGTGAAGCATACTTAGATGATGTGGTGGTGTTCTCAGATACTTGGGAAGATCACTTGAAACACCTACAAACTGTTTTCACACGTCTGACAGAAGCTAACTTGACAGTTAACCTAGCTAAGTGTCAATTTGGGCACGGAACTGTGACCTATTTAGGTAAACGTGTTGGAAGTGGTCAAGTACGTCCAGTTGAGGCAAAAGTGGAAGCCATATTGTCTGTCCCAATACCTTCCACCCGAACGGAGCTGAGGCGTTATCTAGCCATGGTGGGGTACTACAGAGGGTTCTGTAAGAACTTCTCTGCTGTAGCTGCTCCTCTAACAGATCTCCTCAGCCCTAAAACGCCTTTCATCTGGTCTGACAGATGCCAAGAAGCGTTTGAACAAACAAAAACCTTGCTGACTAAGGCTCCTGTGCTAGCTGCACCAAAATTCGATGTCCCTTTTAAACTGGCTGTAGATGCTTGTGACTCTGGAGTAGGAGCTGTTCTTCTTCAGGAAGGAACAGACGGAGTGGAACACCCAGTTTCCTATTACTCCCGGAAGTTGAACAAACATCAAAAAGGGTACTCGACCATAGAAAAGGAAGCCTTGGCTTTGATCTTGGCCCTAGAGCATTTTGAAGTGTACATTGGAGGATCTTGCGATCCCATTATTGTATACACTGACCACAACCCCCTTACCTTTTTGCATCGAATGTGTAATAAAAACCGACGTTTAATGAGCTGGTCTTTGCGACTGCAGCCTTTTAACCTCTCCATATTACACATTAGAGGAAAGGACAACGTTATAGCCGATGCCCTCTCTCGTTTTTGAATACTCTGCCCTAACTTGTTTTTTGTATGTTGTTATGTAGCCGGTGTCCTCACAAGACTACATTTTTCCCCATACAAAAACACTGGTGGTGGAGGTGTTACATATCCTGAGGAAGCTGCCAATGCTGACACCTTTTAGTTCTTATGTATGTTGACTGCAGTCATGCTTTTGTGTGGTTAATTAGTCTGATTGTGATCAGGCTTGTGTGTGTTCAGCCAGGAACACCTGAGAGCCACGCCTATATATACTTCAAGTTGACTGTGCTTGAATGCGGAGTGTTGTGAGCTCAGAGGAGGTTGCTTTTGCTGAGCTGTTTGAGTACTGTATGGTACTGTGTGGGGGTGTTCTCCGCCCACCCCTGTCTTGAAGTCTGATCTTCTGTTTAGAAGGTTCTTGGTGAGTAACTACTAGCTCATGTTTGGTCTTGACTGCTAGATGCACTTAAAGAGTGGCTACTAGCTCATGTTTGGTCTTGACTGCTAGTTGCATTTGTGTCAGCTCATTTGTTTGTGGAGTTTGACTGTGCTTGATGCACTTAGGAATGTTTGCTCATCATTTGACTTTTGTTGTGCTTAGTGCACTGGGTAGCTGAAGGCTGCATTGATGACATTAGGATCCTGCTAATGATAATTGATCAGGGATGCTGACCTGTGTGGTTAGTTTAAGCTGGTTTAACCAGGAACATTTTTGAGCTTGGAGCTGTTTGGAGCTTTTTTTGGTGTTTGGAGCTTTTTGGAGCTTGGAGCTGTTTGGAGTTTTTGTTGGTTTGCCTAATGACAGAGTGAGATCGGTAGTCCAGTTATATCGTTTTTCTTTTACCCCTAGGGTCCCCTTTTGGTCAGGTAGTCCGTCTCCAGATAGGCTGCGACGGCCCTGTTTTTATGGGTTGGGCCGACGCTGGGGACGTTATATTCTTTTTGGCTGACTCACTCTTGTCCACCACTTATTTGTACTTTTGTCTGTCTATTTTTGCTCCCTTTTTTTGCCCTGTGCCAGAAGACGGTGCACTCCGCACCTGGAGGGAGGAGTCGGGCAGTTTTCAATAAAGCTTTTTATTTTTACATTCTGCCTTCTTGTGTCCTTTGTCCATTTAATGTGTTCGGCCTGAGCCAGCCGTAACATATATATATATATATATATATATATATATATATATATATATATATATATATATATATATATATATATATATATATATATATATATATATATATATATATATATATATATATATATATATCATTCTAAAGCTGGCAACAATACAGTAAGTAAAACCGTCCCCTTCTGTCTTCCATACATCCCTATTGCTAAATCAAATTTACTGTAGGTAATAATCTGTTCTAACATAAATAACCCATGACTAAGTGATCATCTTTTTTGTTGGGGCTCATTATTTAGACTATAAATTCATATGAAACAACAATAACAATTAAAATATTTATAATCTACATCTGCTCTCAGTGTTTGCTGTGCTTTATAGATTTAGCCAATGAAACGGCATCATAAAAGTTTGGCTACTGTAGCTAATGACTTTGGCAATAGCTTGGGTGTCTGTTTATTTATTCATTTTTACTAGTCATACATTATATACAGTCACAATATTTAAAATTAAACTGTCCAAAAATAGGCTTACAAACTATAACTTATCTCCCACCGACAAAACACCATAGACGCTTTGAGGGGCTAGGTTGAATAATTTGGCTCCAGTGTAGAAATGTTCAGCCCGTGTTATTTTTGTCAACATTCAGTGTTCAGTAAGATTTACTCACTAAACTAACTTGAATACAGTCTATAAAACTGACTGAGTTATCCCAATTTTTTTGTTTGTTTTTCATGCTCACTTAGCTGTGGTGGCCATCTTAATGTGGATTGACTCTAAACGTTAATCAGGTATATTGTCTCTCTTGTAAATGAGTCCCAGAGACTCAATGGGATTAACCTGTATGAATAAAGGTTGAATTAAAAAAGGTGTAGCATTCACTGATACATTTCTTAAAGTGTCATTAAAACCTGTTTAATTGTTTATGAGATATTTAGCTAAAAGGCAAATACGATTGTTTAAAGATCTGGAACAATATATAATGCACAAAACATTTTGGGAGATCAGTCCCAGTTTTGCCAGCGTCTTATGCCACTTTAGCCTCTGGGAGAATCAATGAGGCTAACGTGGCAGAAGACACAGGCATGAACGTGCTGCTGGTGGTCAGGCCAGGAAACTTGGAGCTGATCGACGAGGAGAGCACCCACTATAACCTCATTGCCTTCTTTAGACACCTTCAGCTGACAGGACGTACTTACCACAGATTGTGGGCAGAGATAATGTCTCACTTTATGATCTTTTTCGTATTAAATTCTTTACAACTTCATTTTCATTATGTTATAAGTTGGAGGTACTGGGTCTATTGTTGATTACTGTAGGGTTATTTATGCACAAAAGTTCACCTTTTACACTGCCTTTCATTTAGCACCCCCAATTGCTTAAATATGAATGAAAGATCCCTGTCACTAGACCATAAATGAGTGAGGGAATAGTGCAACATGATGCACATACAGAATTGTGAAATTGAATTGTTAGCTTTTGTAAAAATGCCTGAAATAGCTGATCTCTTTTCAGAGGTCATTTGGTTGTGCCACCCTACAAAGAAAAGTAGCCAAATTTAGATTGCATATGCAACATCTGATTTTTTTTATGCCATAATTTTCTTATCATTATTGGTAGTAGTAGTAGTAGTAGTGTCATTATACTCAGGCTTTTTTTTTTTCCTGACTTGCCTTGATGAAGACAATCCCTCTTCTTCCCTCTCTCTGTCCCTTCTTTGCTCTTTGTCTTGTGAACTTTTTTTGCATATGTTCTGAATTGTAAACTATGGATTTGTTCAGCTGGTCTGTCAGTGTAATTGGTTAAATTTTCTCAACAAGAAGACACTATCTGTGGACCTGTATCAGAGCTGAGCAGGCAGGACTGTGGAACTTCTGGCAGTGTTCATGGACAGTTGGAAGGAATAGATCTTGGAGATGTTGTACGTTTGACTTCGGCGTAAATAATCACAATTCGGCTGTTTGGAGTCACCGTGAGATGTATTAGCTAGACTTTAAAGGCAGACGTGGAAATTAACGAGCTCTGCCTGACCTAAAACAATGTTGAAATCTTGAATATTACTCTGGCCTTGGAAGGCTGACTATCTCAATTTCTCGTTGGATGTTATGGAAACAAGAAGCTCTACTCGTGTTCACCCCCACTCCCCTCCCTTTCAGAGTTGTACCGGCTGATAGATACTGTAACATCTTTATCAGGACTATGGAGCTGTCTGGAAGTGTTCATGGACAATCAAAAAACGTTCATTACAAAAACAACTGGACTTTATTTGTAACAGAAGATGTTTCGCTCTTCATCCGAGGAGCTTTCTCAATTCAAAGAGCAGAGAGTGTGGGGTTCAGGTTTTAAAGGCTGATATAAGATACACACATACTTATGTAGATTGACACACATTAAAAAACATATAATGCAACTTTAGGACTGATTCCCAGCCAGGTTTCACACCTGATGGGAACAAAGGAGCCTCATCTGTGAATTAAGGCTCCCGTATAGCTCTGCGTACGTCCATAAGCAGCTGTACGCACGTACTACGCAGAGGTACAAGTGTATCCCCGCAGGGCATGTACGCGCAAAGCTCACATTTTACGACTGCATACACAAACGCTTTGTCGCACAATAAACTGCCCGGCGCCGGACTGTTTTGTATGTGACACAAATGTATTAAATTCCCCTTCTTCATCCCTGATCTGGCCTTTTCTT
The DNA here is from genome assembly GCA_038048925.1 of Garcialebias charrua. Lineage (NCBI taxonomy): Eukaryota > Metazoa > Chordata > Actinopteri > Cyprinodontiformes > Rivulidae > Garcialebias > Garcialebias charrua. Next base: position 2,798 of record JBBPBX010080908.1, on the reverse strand, counting down.
TTGTTTTTTTTGCCAAAGGCAAGTGATCGCTTCCTCCTCTGATGACTCCATGACTGAAATGATGAGAAATTAACAAATTTGTCATGAGCAAATTAAACTCAGGTCCAACGTGGCTGCGGGAGGGTCTGGAGATTTTCTGGTGTGCTGGTCTGATGTGTGGGATGCAACTTTTTATTAACAACATATAAACACAGAACACAGCTGCAGCTGCCAGCTCTCGTCTTTTTTCCCCCCCGACCCGTCAGCCAATTCAGTAGGCGTGTCAGCAAATGACCAATCAGCTACCTCAATTTGTCCCGTAGGTAAACGCTCTGCGCTGCAGCTGCTCAAATGACGTCAAGAATTTGGGGCGAAAATGCGAGAATATACACGAGAACGTACGCTGGGGTGTGCGGGTGAACTGCCTGCGTACAGCACGCGCGTACGGACATGCGTATGGACGTACGCAGAGCTATACTGGAGCTTTTAAACTAACAAAGACCCTAAGAAGCCCCTACTTTTAAGTTGTGAGGTATGATTTGTCAATCTACATACAGTAGGTGTGTGTATATCTTATCTCAGCCTTTAACACCTGAACACCACACTCTCTGCTCTTTGAATTGAGAAAGCTCCTCCAATGAAATAAAGTCCAGTTGTTTTTGTATTGAACATTTTTTGATTTTATCATGTCTTGGATGACTGAGGATCTTCACCTTCATGGACAATCTCCCCAACTTGTCCCCTCCTCCCTCCTGCAAAATGTATTATGTCTATCTATGTTGTTTTTGTGTTTAGGTAGGTTTTTTTTGCTTTCTTACACTGTGCGCTGTGTCTAAGGACACGGTGTGAGATCTTTTTTTATACCTTCTCTCCTCTATATTTTCTTCCCCTTTTCTTGTCTAAGTGATGAGGGCAGCACTCATTTGCAGCCACAGCCACGGTACACTTCTGTCTACCCTTCGAACAGCTGTACGGAATGTAGTTTTGCCGTACTTACCTGTGCAATGACAATAAAGCTTATTCTAATTCTGATTTACTTTAAGATGTGGTAATAATTCAGATACATAGTCAGTGCTTTTCAAAGAGACTGTGGTCTGATTGGTCATGTTTCTGTCATACTTTTTCTCATTTTAATGGAATTTTCTATCACTAAAATAGAGGCATAAAGATCGATCTAAATATTGATACTGTACTAACATCATGCAGTTTAAAGTTTGTATTGCTGCACACATTCAGCTACATATGAGACATATGGGTGTGAGTGAGACAGGTCCCTCTTGTAAATGAGTCCGCGTGGCTCAACAAGGCTAGCCTGTATCCACCTTATTCCTACGCCCCATGATGCTTTGCGCGAATTATGTGAACGACTTCCGCCGAAAGTCAGAACCGGCACTTTTGTTACACGCTAGCAACGCGCTAACCGGTTTTCGTCAGAGGTTTTAGGTCATAAAATATGTGGGAACACAAACTATCACAACTCAAATGTGGAGATATTGTTTTACCGCTACCTACAGCTGTTGAGGGGTGGGAGGACGACTTGAAGAAGTGGCCGAAAATAACGTACACTAGCATGTTTAGCTACTAGCATACTTAGCTACTTTGACAGTTGCTTCAGATGGCGAAGCGATGAGCAATCTGAAAAGCTCTGAAGCTTATTAGTATCTTCACATTAACAAGGTTGGTCCTGTTATGTTAAGAGAGCTGGGACACTTTATTTAAACAAACATAAAGCCCAGTCTAAGCATTAAAACTCCACATCACCAGGTCCAGCTAACAATGATGTTGCTTTGGACTTTTGAGCTGCAAGATGTTTATCTGGACACCAACTGAGCACCTGGAGCTTGACATTTCTTTTGACAAAGACTTTACTGATTCACAAATGAAGCACCTTGAGAACTTTTAATAAAATACAGTAAATGAAAACAAATAATGAAATAGACAGGAAACGATCTTTAAAAACTTGATAATGACAAAAGTGACATTTAGATAGAAACAGTAGTTTAATCCAAAATTAACTGATATAGTGCACACAAAAAACTAACCTTGTAAGAAGGTTAACAGTCAACTATTGTACATAACAAATTAATCATTTTAGCAAATACTTTTATAATGTAATAGTTAACATATCCTTTAAAAAAACATGTTAAGAGTTGTGTTACGTTTACAGCAAGTACACCAGTACTGTACATGTTTGAGAAAAATGTTTACATTTAATGTCTTCTCACTTCTCACTTGAAATAAGCTGGCATCCTTTGCGTGTGAATGCTGGAATGATTAAATTGACACCATGCTCTTGCAGCAGGTCCCTCACTGTGAAACCACGATCACCCATCACCTCATCTCCAGCACGCAGATAGTCCAGAAACCCAGAGTTCTGTGTTATATACCTGTCACTGCATTTACCACCATAAGCATCTGAAATAAACATGATTATTCCAGAGGGAGAAACAGCCAATAAATATTTCACAGTGTTATTTGCATGTATGATTCACTTCTGGAGTCCAAGTTTTTAGCTTTCTGCAAAACATGTTGCTTTAATTGTTTCACGGGGCAACCATAGAATAAGATTGTTGGTTTGTTCTGACATTATGTCAATCCACATTCCAACAGTCATGCTGCATGTGACTGGTGGTGTTGAGCAGCTCCACACTCTCATCAAGCCCATCTGAAAGTAAAAGTACATTATACAAACATTAGGGTTCATTTATGAACACACACACACACACACCTATATTATATACAGTATATATATATATATATATATATATATATATATATATATATATATACATATCTATATATATATACATCTATATATA
>JBBPBX010080906.1:0-16065 GCA_038048925.1 Garcialebias charrua | reverse complement strand
AATCAAAGCCCAAGACCCCAGGAAGGACCCCGAGCCCAGAGTCCCCAGGGCCACCCGAACAGGACGAGCCACTCGCCCACTCCCCAGATCCGACCAAGGGGAAGAACCGGACGAACCCCACCAGCGACCACATACAATGACCCCCCGGGGTCAACCGCGACAAATTCACAGGCCCCCGCCGGAGCCCGCTGCACCGACGTAGCCCCAGGGCCGGTCACCGAGGCCCGGGCACCGGGGACGCCCACCCCTCAGGCCCAGACCCGACAGGACCAGAGGACACGAGCCCCACCAGGCAGCCACCAGGCCGAGCCGACAAACGCCCAAGCGCCCAACCCCAGATAGTGAGGGCCCCAAGCACGCCCGCAGGCAAAGGAACACCCACCAGGGGGCCACGTGGCAGGAGCGCGACACTAAGTAGCCTCAGATGTATCAGAGAGGGGGCAGTCCAAGTCCCAGCCTGACACTAAACATTCATACACAGACACACTCATTCAGACCCACCCTCTATCCAACAAATCATGTCTAATTCATGATCACATTCTGGAGAATAACTTGGACCTCATGTGTTGTCCAGAAACTTGGCATCAACCAGATGTGTACAGTTCTCTGAATGAAGCTTGTCCCTCTGGATACAGTTATCTGCAGAGAGCCCGCAGCACTGGCCGCGGTGGTGGTCTGGCTGTAATTTACCGCAGTAATTTAAAATTGTCACATCTGGCTTCTCAGGATTTTTCTTCTTTTGAATGTCTGGCCTTCAGCTTCAAAGCCCCACTTCTGATGAATGTTATATTGATTTATAGACCTCCCAAACCGCATGTTTCATTTAACTCAGAGATGCATGACCTCCTCACTTTTTTCTGCACCTCCCCTGTGAAAACTATTTTTCTTGGCGATTTAAATATCCACATGGACAATTCCTCTTCCCCTCTGGCAACAGATTTTAAGTCTCTTTTGGACTCTCTCAATCTCACCCAACATGTTGACGCCCCTACGCACAACAGGGGGACATACTCTGATTTGGTGATTACAGACACTGTACTCATCAATAACTTATCTGTATATGACCTGGGTGTCTCAGACCACAGTGTCATCTCTCTGGAAGTGCCTTCATCTTCGCCTGCTTCAAACCAAAACGACCTATCCAGTTCCGTGACTTTAAAAACATTTCCCCTGATGTTCTGTCTGCTGATCTTCACGCCCTGACCACTGTCAATCATTCATCTGCAGATGACTCTGTGGATTACTACAACCAATCTCTCCAGGAGCTTCTGGACCTACATGCTCCCTTGAAGACAAGACTGGTGTCTTTCTCCCGTTCAGCCCCCTGGTACACTGGTGAGCTGCGCAGGATGAAGGCAACTGGCCGTGCTATTGAGAGACGTGTAAAATCATCTGGCCTCTCTGTACATAAGCAGGCGTACAAAGAACATCAGAAAGCGTACGCCTATTCTCTTAAAGAAGCACGCTCCAAATATTATTCCAACATCATCAACAACTGCCCTGGAAACTCTAAACAGCTCTTCTCCACAAGAACTCGTCTGCTTAATCCCATTAAACAAACTCCTGAAGACTCTGTTCAAAAATGCGACCTGTTCCTTTTGTCATTTAAAAACAAAGTTGACTATCAGATCTCAGCTCCACAGCCTCCCTGATATTTGTTTGCCATCTACCAGTCTGTTTTCTGGGACCCTGAGCAGCTTTGATGAAGTTGTTCAGAGTGAAGTGGAAGCCATCCTCAAGAAAATGAAGCCTTCATCCTGCGCCCTGGATCCCTTCCCCTCGTCTCTCATAAAATCCAATCACTCTGCAATTAGCCCATTAATCACACAAATAATAAATAAGTCTCTACAATCTGGTCATGTTCCACTGCCTCTAAAAACTGCCATCATTAGGCCTCTTCTGAAAAAATCTAATTTGGATCCCGACATTTTTTCTAATTACCGCCCAATTTCCCACCTCCCATTTCTGTCTAAAGTGCTGGAGAAAGCAGTTGCTGCTCAGCTGCAGGACCACCTACAGCAACACTCTCTGTATGAGAAGTTCCAGTCTGGATTCAGAGCAGCTCACAGTACTGAGACTGCATTGCTGAGAGTAACAAATGATGTCCTCATGGCTGCTGACACTGGTTCTCCCTCCATCCTTGTCCTCCTTGACCTCACTGCAGCTTTCGACACTGTGGACCATAGTATCCTCCTCCACCGTCTTCATGTGGAGGTCGGTCTCTGTGACACTGTCCTGGACTGGTTCAAATCTTTCCTCTCCAATAGGCTGGAATGTGTTCGTCTTGGCAATGCCACTTCCCAGACAGTCTGTAGCTATGTTTCCATCCAATTTAAATTCGATTTTTGAGCGAATTTTAGAAAATTTCGCTAAAATGTAAATTAAAATTATGAGGATCAGAAGTGTTTCCATTAAACTGGCTTGAAGCGCATCTGCAATGCCACGCAAAGCGTCTCTACGTCAGACGTCAGCGTCATTACGTCACACGTCAGCGCCATACGTCAGACGTCAGCGTTACGCACTTCCACAGTAAACAGGAAGTAGCGTTTGAAAACAGACATCTCGGCAAAATGGAGAGAATATTTCAGGTATGTGTTGCTATCGGGCAAGTTGTATTTATTCTGTCATGCCAACTAGTTTTAGCGATGTTACATGTTGTCCGGAGCGGAAACAGCTGATCAGTCACGTGACGTGAATGTTCGCTGCGGCAGAACTGAGTCGGCTAATCTGTTTCCATCTGTCGTTTAGCCGACTCAGCTCTGAATCGACTCCCCAAAAACTACCTCAAGCGAGCGTATAAACTTTAGAGCGACTTAGAGGAAGTTAACTCGAATTATGCCGTTTCCATTTAGCTTTTCTGATGCGATGCTTCATAATGCGCACCTAGAAACCTTGATGGAAACACGCCTTGTGTCTCCTGTGGTGTCCCTCTGGGGTCAGTTCTGGGGCCCCTGCTGTTTTCCCTTTACATGCTGCCTTTAGGTCAAATTATTAATCAGTTCAACATTTCTTTTCACTGTTATGCCGACGATACACAGCTTTACATCAGGACTGGAGCCTCCTCATCTTCCCCATTGTCATCTCCATCTTCACTCACTGCCCTCTCTGCCTGCCTGGAGGAAATAAGGGCATGGATGAATCAGAACTTTCTTCAATTAAACTGCTCCAAGACTGAGGCCATACTGATTGGCACCCCTCACCAGGTACAAACATCTCCTATAACAACTTTCCTTTTCTGGACAAGACATCCCCCTCTCCACCTCTGTTACTAATCTTGGAATAAAAATGGACTCCAATCTTACATTTGAAAATCACATTAAGCATCTGTTTAAAACTTGCTTCTTCCATCTTCGAAACATCTCCAGACTTCGCCCATCCCTAACTTTTTCCGATGCTGAGAAGCTCGTCCATGCTTTTGTCTCCTCCAGGCTCGACTACTGCAACTCCCTGTTTATTGGAATCCCTGGTAAATACCTTCAGAAGCTTCAATATATTCAAAACAGTGCAGCAAGGATTTTGTTGAGAGTTCGTAAATTTGAACATATTACGCCCATTCTCCATAACCTTCATTGGCTTCCTGTCACCTACAGAATTCAGTACAAAACTGCTCTCATTACACATCAATGCTTACACGGAACTTCACCAGATTATCTAAAGGACATTCTTGCACCATATTCATCCACCCGGTCTCTACGATCACAGAACAGTAATCTCCTTCACATTCCACGAACCAAATTAAGGACCATGGGAGACCGGGCATTCTGTGTGGCTGCCCCCCGCCTATGGAACTCCCTCCCTGACTACCTGAGAGCTCCACAGTCACTGGTTGACTAAGTGGCTTGAAGACCTTTCTTTTTAAGTGAGCCTACTCTGCCTCCTCATGATTTTATCTTTGATCTTAGTTGATATTATTATTGATTTCACTTGTTTTATTTGATCTTTGATTTTGTTGCACTTTGTAGCACTTTGAGATTTTTGTTAATGAAAAGTGCGTTATAAATTAAATTCATTATTATTATTATTTAGTTAACGTTTTTCTTAGGTCATATCTTAGATCTTATTACTGTTTTTCTTTTACATTTGATATTTTTGATGGATGTAACTGGACCCCTGCACGCAATTACATTCCATCTCATGTACCACATGTGGTGTGTATGACAAATAAAGAAACTTTGACATTGAAACTCTTAAAACGCGGTGATTGAATGTACACCTGGTTTTTCCTCTTTCCAGAATCATCATCACCTCTGAAACCAAAGAGGAAGTGACTTCAACAGCCAACCTCCAGTACAGTGTTCTGAATCCAGGCTCAGTGGTCTTATTGTGAGATGGCAGCAGAAACATCAGCTTCAGTCAGGCCTGCAGCTCTCCTGCAGTGGACTGTGGGTGTGGAGACAACACGTTCAAAATAAATATAAAAAAAAAATCTTATAGCAGAAGTCTCCACCTTCTCCTAACGCAGGGGTTTCAAAGCCACTTACAAAGGGGGACTGAAATTAAAACTTTTTTCAAACCAAGGGCCAATTTCAGAAACTACGTTAACTCAAATCTGATCCCCAACATTGTTTGTTGGACACAGGTTCCTCAACAAGAGTTTGATAGTTCTCATTTGATGTTCTCTGTTGTGCTTTCGACATCATAATCAACGATTACTGAAAAAAATTCAATAGATAGAAGTATTTTACGTTTCAAATATCATCTTGAGGGCCAGATGAGATGTCAACAAGGGCCATTTGGCCCCCAGGCCTTGAGTTTGACACATCTGTCCTGAGGGAACCCAAGATGCTCCCAGGCCAGAGAGACATAATCCTTCCAATGAGTCCTGGGTCTGCCCTGGGTCTCCTTCCAATGGGCCTGAAAAACCTCCAGGTGGAGGAGAAATTACATTAAATTTCATGTAAATAATCTTGACAGCTAATTGACTTTAACAAGCACAAAAGTGGCTGTCAGTTTCACTTGGAGCTAAAATGTTATGTAGTGGCGGTCATTCACAACATTTTCACTGAGCACTACTGTTTGTTTGTTTGTTTGTTTGTTTGTTTGTTTGTTTTTACTTTTGCCATGGAGGGCATCAGGCAGAATGCATTTCTTCAAGGAATGATAGACCTTTCATTATCTGTGGAGGATTAGAGTCAAATAAAACACAGAAAATATCTGGAAAATATTAAAAATTACACAGTAATGCATGAATTTACTGCTCTAATTGACGCTCAGTTGATTAAATTTTTGTTTTACAATTTTCTGTCTTCCAGTTGCAGTCACTTTTAAGATATCAAGACCGTTTCTCGTTGCAAAGGAGGAAAAAAGTCTGATGATGTGGAGCTTTTCAGCCATCTTTAGCTCCCTACGCCTCCTGTTGCTGCTCTTTCCCTCAGCATGAGCATGTCAGTCTGCAGCGGGCAGGAGCTCTGCTATCTTTAAAACACAATTCTTCTCATGCTCCTCCTCCTCTTTTTTCCTTCTCTCATGTCTCTGAGTCTGACTCAGAGAAAAAGCTGAGGTGACATTGTTGACTGTGTCTCGATTTTTTTTTCCAAATCTTGCAAAGACAGGAAGAAAAAGAACAGACGTTCTACAGAATGTGCAAAATTAACGTTATTTAAACTCCTTATCCATTGTAGTGTATGTTTATGCTCCACAAAAAGTTTGAGAATGGATCTGAATCGTTCAGACACAAGATTTCCATCATCAAGAGTGGAGTTAAGACTGTTGGCCAGATAGAAACCCAGGACATGTCCAGCTCAGCAGAGCGAGTCCATCAGCTGCTCTTTACAGCTCAGAGGACTCACTGTTCCTGTCCAGGTGTAAAGATGTCTGTTTAAATGATGAAATCTTGTTTTATTCTGTTAGAAAAAGCTGTTCTCACTTGTGAAATTGTTGCTTTTGCACTTCATTGACAATATACTTGTGTGTTATGGATGTTATACCTGGATTAGTGAGCATGGACTTTAGACATTATGTGTAATGGTTTTCTTGTAGAACTGAGCCATGAATAGGAGATACAACAGAAATGTGAGGCCTGAGCTGCAGATGGCATGTCTGGTCATGTGGACAGGTAAGAGCTGCACAAAGACAGAGCCTAAGGAAACTAGATCTCCTCTCAGACCTGCTTCTTGACACACTGCAGCTCTACCAGAGTTGAGTGAACCACTCTGCTTATAAACTTCAACTTTTGCTTCTGACATTTATTTAGAGGCACGGTGGAAACGGATCATCAGGACATGCTTGGTGCACGAGTCCCACACACGTGGAGCAGAAAAAAAAAGCAGAGAACCACTTTACAAGTGTATAAAATAAAAAACGGGATATTTTCCACTAAAATGTCTTTCCAAGCCGTGGAACGAGTGGAAGCTCGTGTGTCGGATTACTTCTGTAAATCCGTGCGTAAAAGACGCGCAACCGTCCAACAAAAGCGCAAAAACTTCAAATAATATCAACAGGAAGAAAGAAAAAAATAGCTGACTTGTTTGAAAAGTTTCTTTTGCTCTGAAATCCAGCTAAAAGAATCATCTCGGTGCCAAACAGAGCCCAGTCGCGCGCATCCAAACAGTGCGCGTTTTTACGCACAGGTCGTCTCCAGAGGCGCGCCTCGGCGCCGACAGTCCGCAGGTGGAGAGTGGGAGCGGGGCCTCCATCTCTCTTATAAACGTCCACGCTGTCCACGTCCTCAAAAAGAATGGATCCAATTAAAACGTTGCACTCGTCATCATCACGGCCACAGCTGTGCCAAACGGGTTCTGGTGGAAAGAAGGAGGACCACATGAGCAACTGGGAGCTGCAGTGGGATGGGACTGGGAGTCAGGCTGGGTTTCTGCGCGCTCATTGGTCCAGGGGATGACTTGTGACACGCAGACCAGGGACCCTCCTGCCCAGTATAAATAGGCCTGGTGGGACTTTATTGTTCTAGCATCACAGCAGCAGGTTCGTGCCTAGTTTGGAGTTACTCGCGTCACCACAACTGTATGCCTGCTTGAAGGTGGTTTAAACCCAGGAGCTCAGCGGCACAAGGAGTCTGCATGTCTGTTTAGACATGCTCAGCTTTGTGGATACTCGGATTCTGTTGCTGCTCGCAGTAACTTCATACCTAGCATCATGCCAATGTAAGTTCACTCTCTGATGGATATTTCCCACTGCTTGGATCTTCTCGCTTGGTTTTTGTTTGGGACTTACAGTGATGGTCAACATGAAGACAAAACGGACTGAGCAAAGGATTCTTCACACTTTTTCACCCCCAAGGATACAATAATGATGATTTAAAAACAAAAAAAAAGGGGTTTTCCTTTGAGAAAACCCTGTTTGATGTAGGCCTAAACCACTTACTCACAGCTTTAAATGCATGTTGAGGTGTTGAAATAGGCGAGATTTGCCTTTTCTTTCAGAAATAGGGTGAAAAACTTGGTGGGGCGTTGTACACTTTTGTTCCATCCAGATGTTGAAGGGACTGAGCCAGTTTGAAGCTGCAATGTCTCCCCCTGGTGGTCAACAGCGGAAACATCTGCTTGGCCACCAGTTGGATTAATTAACCGCATCTGTTCAATAAAAATGATAACAGATACAACAGAAATAATGATTTTAATATCCAATTAACAACAAAACTTGATTCAGGCGATTCTTTACAGTTACGTTTTTTTGTTTTGTTTTGTTTTTACAGTTTAACATTATTCAGAGGGGAAAATAAACAGTGTCCAAATATATCAGTATAAAGTTTGAATTTAAGTACAAGTTACATGGTTAAATTATTAGATTTTGAGAAAAGAAAAGAGTAAGCTCACATTAATTTGGGTGCTCAAGTCTGCCCCCTTGTGGAAACACTGGGTCACAGTTTATCAGAGTTCATGTGGAGGTCCAGCTGGTCCAGAGTCATCCAGAGGTGGGACTGATGTCCACCTGCAACTCAATATAACTAAAAGTCAGTACAATCAATTAGGAGAGATGTCTTAAAAGTCACAATTTTTGGAAGATCTGTGCAAAATTTATTTATTTATTAAGTAACACAATACAAGTAACAGGCGTCTTTTTAGAAATGAGCTACTTCTCATCTTGTTCGTAGTGGCAGGAAAACCATTCTTCTCCCAGGGGCAAACAAGCACCGGTTCAGACCTGCTGGCAGCTGCAGCGCCTTAACATCTGGAATGCTGTGGCTCTGAGCGCCTGATTAACGCAGACGGTCTCAGAAAGGTGACAGTGGTTATTGGGCCTGTAGACGTGGCCTCTGGCTCTTGTTGAAGCTGTGCTAAGACTTGTTGGACCACGCTGATGGCTCATGCAGGAAAACTATGGCTGTGGTTGGAAAGGCTTTGTGTGTTTTAGTCAGGTTTAAATTCAACACATTACAGGTGATGAGTGCAACCATCCTACACTTTGACCTGTTTTTACTGGCTCTGGTGAAGAATGTCAACTCGAGGCCACACAAAAAGCAGCGCGTGTGTTTTTAATGTGGCAACTCTAAGTTTAGGACAGATGGAGTCCTGGTCTGTGAGCTATCAGGAGCTTTTGTCGTCAAACAGATTGAAACGATAAAGCGTTTAAAAACAAGTACAGACGGATGAAATTTGTTCTTTTACAGGTTTTGATTGATAGTTTTAAAAATGTTCTAACAAAATATTCCCTTTTTGTCTTCCTGCCCTCCCCCTCTGCATCCTCCTCCTCCTCATCTCCACAATGCCAGCATCGGTTAGTACACATGCATGCTACCATGAAACGTTAAAGACAGCTTTACCTTGCCCAGATGTTTTCCAAGCCCTGAGGAACATCCCAGGGTTGAGTTTAGCAGCTGCTGCAGGCCCATCTGAGCAACCTCAGCCCTTAGCGAGTTGGACACCTTCCTGTCCACAGACAGGTGAGGGTCCTATTGGCTGCAGGTCGTGTCAGTGAAAACTTAAACCGCAGTTCAGAGGCGCCCCCAAAGCCGGGCACAAAGGATCCTTTCAGAGGACACCAGAGAGAGGCTGGTCCCTTACACAGCTGGCCTCGGGTCAGTTTGGGATCTCCCTCTCCTCCTTGGTTTGGATCAATGTAAAGACAAAAAGGCTGATCTCAGATCAGTGAGTCAAAATCAAAACGAGATGAAAACACTGACTGGATAAAAGCCATTCTGTTGGGGTTGAGCTTGCTCAGAATGAAGCTTGATGTTTGGAGCTTCAGCAGCATTGTGAAGTTATCATCTTTATCATACTCCAGCCAGTTTGTGCTTCACATCCTCAGTGCTCTGGCCTTCTACAAACACCTGTTTTTACTGAAGCATGCTTCATTTAAAGGATCACTGTCTGCACACAGAACCTTTACATTTGTTTTTCCACACATGGAAACAACATGCTGAACGTTAAACAAGTCAATCTCAGAGGGATTCATCTACTTTTCTATTTAAGAGTTTAGGTGAAGATGAGTTTTATTCTGCTGAGAGCTTAAACTTGGGCTTCTCAGACAAACAACGTCCTTTTTTCATGGAAACATTGCCATGTTTGTTAGTTAGTTTGCTTTTATTATTAGACAGCCGTCATAGATTGAAAATGATTGAAATGCTTTGATTGGTGACTCTGATTAACACCATGCTTTGTTAGAAAAGAAAACTTTAAAAGCAACACGTTGAAGCGATAAACTGAGCTGTGGGTCTGACTCGGTGATTTCTGTGCTGCAGGGACCCAGAGGAGACAAAGGACCTCGAGGTGACAGGGTAAGATGAAGCTTTGATTTGACCAGCGCGAGTTGAACATGCAGGATTTATTTATGCAACATCGTATGACCAAGCGTGTGTTAATGATGCTTGACCTTTTAACCTCTGCACGCCACACCCCTTTGTTTACCACCTGTGCAGTTCCTCTACTTCCTGAAAGGATGCACACGTTGTTGTCTTTCCCATCTGATAATAATAATCATGACAATAAAATGACTATTCATATTAAAACAGCTGTTTTGCTCGACCAAGATTCATGTCCAGTCTTCAGACAGCTGATGATTTATTCAAAGTTGTTTATCTTTTGTCATTTTTGTTTTCCAGGGTCTTCCCGGCCCAAATGGAAAAGATGGCAAACCTGGACTCCCTGGCCCCGCTGGCCCACCTGGTCCCCCTGGACTCGGAGGAGTAAGTCTGCTGTTGCAAGTCTTTCATCAGGGCAGCGCTCGCTCACAGTCGTCCTTAAAATGAACTCAAAAGATGTTCAGGGTGCTGCAGAGGCGTTGGGATGACTGATATAGAATAGAATAGAATAGAATATATCTTTATTGGCATCGTCATTGCACCGGAGCACAAAACACTGCAATTGACGCACACACCGTCCTTGAGATGGGTACGTGTACACGCAGCCGCAGCAGAAATTAATCTGCGCCGCCACAAACAGATATGAAAAAAAAAAGGAAGGTTACAATAGGGTAATCAGTGGTATTCAAAAAAGATTCTATCACATTTTGTCTTACAGGACACTCTACGATACAGCCAAAAAACTCGACATATATCGAAAACATGTCGACATATACCAAAAAATATCGACAATCTGTGCACGTTACAGCGGAAAAGCTCGTCTAAACTTCGTCTTTATGTTTTATTACAAGTTGAACAGGAAGCTGCTGAACTTTTTGCCCTTTGACCTTTTGAACCCCGCGACCTTTTAGGACAACACCTGCATGACCCAGAATGAGCTCACTAGGGACTCGTTTGTCACTTGACCAAAAGTCCTTGTAGAACAACACGAGTGTGATTTTCAACTAAATTTATTAACATTTTATTTTGAAACCACCTTTTGAAAATAACGATCATGTCGTTGATCTGTGTGGATGTTTTTTAAGATTCAGACTCCTGAATGAATTCAGTTCATACGTATGTGTTTGATTAATCTTCTGTTTGATTTGACGTGTCCAACAGAACTTTGCTGCTCAGTATGATGGCTCTAAAGCCCCTGACGCGGGCCCTGGACCCATGGTGAGCCCACTTCTCCCAACACAAAAATACCAGTTTAGGATTTTTTTCCCCCCTTTGGATGCTCACCTGCACAGGAATTATTCAAGAGCATGAGAAATTGTTATTTTGCCTCATATTTGAATTCTATTTCTGTCAATAAAATATTTTAAGCCAATTTTAATCATTTATTTACTTATTTTTCCTAATCAGGGTTTGATGGGACCCAGAGGCCCCCCCGGACCTCCTGGACCCCCTGTAAGTACCAAAACCTCCAATAAACCCTCCCACATAAGGACTTTATTCAAATATTTGTGCGTCGTGACTTATTTCTGGACCTCTTGTTATTCAGGGATCTCAAGGACACACGGGACACGCTGGTGAGCCTGGAGAGCCCGGTCAGGCCGTAAGTCAAAAACTTTTCTCCAAATAATCACGTGGAAAGAAAATGAACACAACCACTTCCTGTTCTGAGATGTTCACGCTCTGATTGGACTTTCAGGGTTCAGCTGGAGCTCGTGGCCCCCCTGGACCTCCTGGCAAATCTGGAGAGGACGTACGTTTGTGTTGTTGCACTTTCTATCCCTCACCTTCCCTCCAGTTGTTCCAGATGTTGCTGCAGTCGTGCTTTTCAAACAGTAAACGCTGAGTTCTCTTCCGTTAACTTGCAGGGTAACAACGGCAGGCCCGGCAAACCCGGTGACAGAGGTGCAGCCGGCCCTCAGGTACGACACCAGAACGTGGACCCTGATGTGCACATACTGCAAATGTGGCACATGCATAATGTTTAATTTTCTTTTCTTATTATTGCAGGGTGCTCGTGGATTCCCCGGAACCCCAGGACTTCCAGGAATGAAAGGACACAGAGTAAGTTTTTCCCACCAAAACGTCACCTTGATGGCACCTACAGGATGCTGAGCATCACTGGATCACCACACAGCATGGCCACGAAAAAAACTGCCACTGAGATTTATTTTTTATTAAATTTATTCATTTTACATTGAAACATAAAAATAAAGAAAAAAAACCCATTTCATAAATATGTGAAATAAAGAATACATAAAATGAAAGGTGGCAGAAAGAAGAAGAATTCTTATTATGTCTGCCCCTTTTTTTTCAAAAACGAAACAATTTCAAACAATCAATTCAAAACATGATCATTATAGAAATAACAGATGAAAAGAGTAATTTTCACAATCAACAATAACTAGTACATTAGACGCTTAACTAAACCTTTAGTATTTTGTTCATCCATCTTTAGTGTTTTGTGAACAATTTAGATTTGATATTTTTTTTAAATTTAATCACAGAGTCAACATCTTTAGCATCAATTCCCAAAACATTCCATAAATGTATGACCTCTAGTTGTTTTGAGTTTAAAATGACTGCAAGGAGACGGCCGTCACATCTGGTCATGAGTGACGCTGGAAACCCCTCCAGTAGAAACGTGCTGAATGTAAACGCTCCTGTGAAAATAAACTAAAAGACAGAAAAGAACCCCCAGCGGCTCAAGTTGCCTTCTGAATGTTTCGTCACCGGTAACAACGATTAACAGAAGTGTGGGAAAACTAGGGATGCACCGATCCACATTTCTTACTTCCGATCCGATACTGATACTTAAATCTGGGTATCGACCGATACCGATACTTTCCGATCCGATCCGGTTCAGGTATATGAGGCTGTAATAATGAATTTTTTGAACTGCGACTACTGTCTTAACATTGTGTGAGTTAAAACCAAAGAAGACACTCTGAGCCTCACAACAGGAAACCCAAACTTTAACAGCACACAAGAGGCAGGTCTATATCACAGACGTCCTTCTCACTCATGGTGCAGCTGGAAAACTAAAATACTGCTAAGCATTATGGGAAAGACAACAAAATCCACTCCCGTAGTGGTTAAGGGGAGTAGACTGTGTTGTCTTTCCCATAATGCTTAGTGGTTTTTCAGTTTTCCAGCTGCACCATGAGTGAGAAAGACGTCTGTGATATAGACCTGCCTCTTGTGTGCTATTAAAGTTTGGGTGTTTCCTTTTGTGAGGCTCAGAGTGTCTTCTTTGATTTTAACGGCAGTCACAGAATATGGTGGAACACATGCGCTCTTTGAAGCCGGATCGGAAATATTACATCCCCTGCACCCTCGTCACCTGTGTGTTCTGTGCTTCAGGGTTACAATGGTCTGGATGGACGTAAAGGAGAACCTGGTGGTGCTGGAGCTAAAGTAAGGCCGACTTTCCTGCTAAATGATTTATTCCTTCCTGCTGGTCACCTTTAGACCAACACTTGACCTCCGACCTTTCCTTCAGGGCGAGTCCGGTGCTGCTGGATCTGCTGGAAGTCCTGGTCTGGCTGTAAGTTTTTCAAACCCTTGAAGCTCTTTGCGTGTTCGTCCTCTGGCCTGATGTGAACGCAGCGACTTGTTTTGTCTTCAGGGACAGCGTGGTCAGTCTGGTGAGCGAGGTCGTCCCGGCCCTGCTGGTTCTGCTGGTGCTCGTGGCGCTGATGGCAACGTTGGGCCTTCTGGACCTGCTGTGAGTAACAACGGTTGTCGTTCGGTTCAGCGCATGTGATGTAAAATGTTGCTGCTGCTGCCACACATCCAACCTGCACCCATCCTGACAGCTTGTTCATCCTGCAGGGTCCTCTGGGTGCTGCCGGCCCCCCTGGCTTCCCTGGTGGTCCTGGACCCAAGGTGGGTGCGAAGCGTCTTCAAGTTGCACCAACGTCTAAAAGTTTTACATTTAAGATCACATAAAGATGTAACTGACGGTCAGAGTCATGGACTAGCTGTTTCACACAATCGTCTCAAAGGAAATGTTCGTAGTTTGAACACAAACATATTTATTTTATTAATACAAATGTTTGTAACACTTGAATAAAGCATCATTTGTAAATCCTGTCGCTGTATGACATCATCATCAGGTAACCCTGAAGGTTGACTGTGGGTGTGTTTCTGTCATTTCCAGGGAGAGCTTGGAGCTTCTGGACCTAGTGGCCCATCTGGACCTCAGGGAGCAAGAGGAGAGCCTGGATCCAATGGTGCTGTTGGCCCAGTTGGTCCCTCTGTAAGTTCACAAATATATATTCACCCCCATCTTTTATCAAAACTATTAACCCTTGAAAAGCAAAACTTGACTTTCACTGTCTCTCAGATTTATTTATACAGGTTTTAGAGCTGCTTGATGTTTTTATAGTGTTTTACTCTGTGTTTACAGCAGAAGTCATTAAAACGACTTCATTTTAAGATGAATTTTGTGTTTTTTTTCAGGATCTAAACCTTCAAGCTCAATCATTTGAACTGAGTCATATTTTAAATGTGGGACAGTGAGATAACCTCTGGGTCTCTCTTCGCAGGGTAACCCTGGTACTAATGGCCTGAACGGAGCCAAGGGAGCTGCTGTAAGTATCTAACCTGTGAAGGATGTTACTCTGAGTCATGAAAACAATACATTTTCCACAGGATCACTCCTACATGACACATACACCCTTAATGTTACAGACATGGGGTCACAAAGAGTGGAATAATGTTTCTAAAGCAGACACACCTATAAACTATAAACTCTCACACAGTCACACAACAAGGATTTAACACATGAGATCTGAAGATCTGACCTGTTGTTCAGGGACTTCCTGGATCTGCTGGAGCTCCTGGCTTTCCTGGACCAAGAGGAGGACCCGGACCTCAGGGACCTCAGGGTGCCGCTGGACAAAGAGGCCTTTCAGTGAGTGAAAGCTTTGCTAACAGCTAGCTAACAGCTATCTCCAAGCTAGCTGCGCAAGAAAAACTGCTTCATTTGTGTTGGACTTGAACAGTGTTGCATTGATAAACATCAGGAAGTTTTTTTTTTTTTTTAATACACAGATAAGTCATATATTTATCATCATGTTGACCTCGTATCAGCATTAATATGTGTTAACTGTAGTTTCAGTCTGTAGGGACGATGTCACATGATACATGCTGTGATCCAAAGCTAGTTTCAGCTATTTTAAGGTCTGGTCTCAAGATCCAACATTTCCAATAATCGTTCATTTCATTTTATTTTTTTGTAAACGCAGCTGACGTTTTAGTTCAGAAACACCCGTGAGAAAACTCACCCCACACATTTGAGCTGGAGCACCCCCACACTCCCAGTACCAAACAATTCTTGCTGTGTGTTTCAGGGCGATCCTGGCATTCAGGGTGTCAAGGGAGACACTGGTCCCAAAGGCGAGCCTGTGAGTATAAACCTTAATTAAATTACATTTTCACTCTCCTCACACACACAGGTCCACAAACCATCCTGTTTGTAGTTTGTGACAGCCATCTTGTCTGTGGTGTTCCTCAGGGCAACTCAGGACCTCAGGGAGCCCCTGGAAACCAGGGTGAGGAGGGCAAGAGAGGACCCACTGGTGAGATTGGTACTAATGGGCCAGCTGGCGTCCGTGGTGCCAGAGTAAGTACTCCATCTTTGTGTTGTGGGTTCAGAGCCACGTTGGGAGAAGCATCTTTAACGCCCGTGTCTCCTTCAGGGTGCTTCTGGAAGCCGTGGTCTGCCTGGTTCTGATGGACGTACTGGTCCCATTGTGAGTGTGACACCTACCTGTACAGCAGACCACAGTGATGGAGTGATGGTTCTGTTCATAATGCGCTGCTTCTCTTCTCCAAGGGTATGCCTGGCGCTCGTGGTTCCACTGGTGCCGCTGGACCCCGGGGACCCCCTGGAGATGCTGGTCGTGCTGGTGAGCCCGGCCCAGCCGGTCTCAGAGTGAGTCTTTTGCTACGCTGCTGGATTAGCCAGTTTCTCTTAAAAGGGATCAACCTCTGCAGTGTTGTGGATCCATCATTGTACATCATGATGTGTGTGCTCACCACAGGGTCTCCCAGGCAGCCCTGGAAGCTCCGGACCCCCAGGAAAAGAGGGACCTGCTGTGAGTGAACCTAAATGATTATTTTAAGACATATCTTTCAACTGGTCTCATGTTGTAACGTTTCTGGGAACATTACCGTATTTTCCGGTGTATAGGCCGCACCTTTTTATGTTTTTTTTCAGGTGCGACCTATATATGGCTTGTTATCACTTTCGGTGAAACAAATTTTCAAATCCAGCTCATTTCACAATTACGTTCATTTATTAAGGAAAAGTTCAGCTCAGACATATATTTGCTATAATCTTTAGCAAACAAATAATTGTTTTT
>JBBPBX010080905.1:0-16065 GCA_038048925.1 Garcialebias charrua | reverse complement strand
ATGGCGTCAACAAATCCCCAAAAAGTTGGGACAAATCCATTTTTACCACTGTGTGACATCCCCCCTTCTTCTTACAACACTCAACAGACGTCTGGGGACAGAGGAGACCAGTTTCTCAAGTTTAGAAATCGGCAGTGCTGGGCAGCGCTAATCCATGAATTAGTTCCGCAATTTTTAAAGCATTTATGAAGTTATTTAGGTCCGCAATTTCAAAAGCGCAAATGTCTTATGAAATTTAGCGGGAGCTATTTCTAATCCGCTATTTATATTCAACAATTGGTAGCCAACACTTATGCAATATTTGCACTACACTCCCAACTACCGGTGCATGAACTGTCATACACCAACTTTCTCCTATCTTTTACCTCGATTCGATGGGGATGTCATGTTCTTCATTAAACCTTTCGCTCATGGTCCAAAAATTTAAAAGTTTAATGTGTTGTTGTTGAGGATTTCGGCTGCTCCTTTGCTCAGTCCAAAAATTTAAAAGTTTAATGTGTTGTTGTTGAGGATTTCGGCTGCTCCTTTGTCCTTTGTTTTTTGGAGATTTTTCATTAAAGAAGAATCAATAAAGTAATTTTAAAACTGTTTATTGGAAAACTGAAGCGATGCATTCTGGGTACATGACCTATTCGATTTGTGACGGCCAGAGGCCTCATGTACAAAGACTTGCGTGGATTTCTTACTGAAAAGTGACGTACGGTCAAATCCAGAAAACTGCGTACGCACAAAAAAATCCAGATGTATCAAACTGTGCGTACGCCGGAATCCACGCATATTGCTTTTGTACATCACAATCAACGTGGAATTGAGCGCACATGAGAGAGTGGCCGACTCCGCCTTTGACACGCCTCCATATAAATATGCAAATTCATTTAAATATGCCCTGCACGAGAGGAATGTCATCTTTGCTCCATTGCAAATCATGTCGAAACGTGGAAAAAAGAGGCACTTCACGGACTGTGAACTGGAGACACTTCTGAGTGACGTAGAGAGGCACAGAAAAAGGTTTTGTTTGGCACGCTCAGCGCACAACAAACCGTCCACTTTTAAACGAGAAGTTGGCCAAGCTATTTTAACATAAAAAGTCACACACTGAAAGTTTTTTTGAACAAGTGGGTCTTCAGTCCATAGGCGTAATTTACACGGGGGTTGGGGGGGTTTTGACCCCCCCAATAATTTGATCCGGTCATTTCAACCCCCCCAATAAAATGACATAATTTCGTCATTATACATATCTTACATCAATAATTGATTTTCTTTATTCATTCAAATTTTTTAGTAAAATTGCTGCATGTTTTTAAGCAAACTCCCTGAGGACTGACCCCCTCCCCTGCAAATAATTTGGTATCACCCATCCCACCGGCTACAGGAAGTCACGTGAGTCACGGAGCTGCTCATGAAGTTGCCCAGAAGTTTCTACATGCATGTGTCCGAAAAAGGCCTCCTTTTGTCGGACTGATTACTCTGGCTGCCCGCTCCCTGCTATGGATGAACAGGTAGCTGTTTTTGTTTGCAAGATACCACTCATAAACCACACCGCGGATTTTTAAATCCAGCTGATTTCACACTTGGTTCAGCTCAGGAGCCCGTCTGCTGTAGTGAGGTAAGAAATATATTTTTTAAGCGTTTATTTAACTAAATTTAAAGAAAGAAAGCTCCGGTTTGACCCGCCTGGCGCCTGCATAAAAATCAGCGAACTTTTTTTTTTTTAAATCCAGCTGATTTGAACATTTCGTTAAACTCAGGAGTACGTCTACTATCACCCATAAGTCAGCGAAGAAATACTGTATATTTTTAAGCGTTTATTTAGCTAAATTTAAAGAAAGAAAGCGTCCGGTTTGACCCGCCTGGCGCCTGCATAAAAATCAGCGAACTTTTTTTTTTAAATCCAGCTGATTTGAACATTTCGTTAAACTCAAGAACACGTCTTCTATAAAGTCAGCTTAGTAATATATTTTTTCTCGCAAAGAAATAATTGTTTTTACCGTGTTTCTTTGTGAAGTTCTTCGTACTAGCTGGGTCCTGTCGCCGCCATCTTGATCAGGACAAAGCTGACGCGTCGCGTGGAGATGACGCGTATCAGCAGGTTCTTCTCTATATACAATCACCAGAGGGCGCGCAAGATGGCGGCTTGCTCAGACGCTTTTTAAAACGTCTCTGTTTAAAGTGGACTCCAATCCTTCCTGAACGAGTTTTGAGAGGCCAATTGTGGACGGAAATGCATATATAATATTTTGTCATACCAGAAGCCCTTCAAAAGTGAGGTAAAAGTCATATACCCTCATATATATAAAAAGAAAGATTTTGCTAGCAAGTTAGCTGAACTCCGATACCAAGTAAGCTAACTGAAGCAATCGGCAGATGATGAAGATGAGTGAACACGGAAAAAAGGATGAAAGCAAACGAAAAAACAGGACAACAGACACGCCAGTGAAGAAGACAAATGACCACAACTACAATGGAAAATATGTCTCAATAATGGACTCGGATCCTGATTTCGCGCCACTCCCGGACTCTGCATGCAACAGCCCAGCTCCAAAAAAAAACCTGCGGAAATGAGGCTGAACCTTCCCTGCACTCCATACTAGGGATGGGAACCGAGAACCGGTTCTGTTAGAGAACCGGTTCTTAAAAGTCCAATTCCATGGAATTGTAGGATGCTTGTCTTAATGATTCAGCTTATCGGTTCTGCAGACTCCTGGTGGTGACGTATTTAAGCGCTGACATCACAGACATGCGCCGCGCCCGAGTGGTGGTGGCGTGGTGGTGTCTAAAAAAAAAATATATTTCTTAGCTGACTTCATAGCAGACGTCCTTCTGAGCTTAACGAAATGTTCAAATCAGCTGGATTTTAAAAAAAAAGTTCGCGGAATTTTAGGCAGGCGCCAGGCGGGTCAAACCGGACGCTTTCTTTCTTTAAATTTAGCTAAATAAACGCTTAAAAAATATATTTCTTAGCTGACTTAATAGTAGACGTACTCTTGAGTTTAACGAAATGTTCAAATAAGCTGGATTTTTAAAAAAAAGTTCGCTGATTTTTATGCAGGCGCCAGGCGGGTCAAACCGGACGCTTTGTTTCTTTAAATTTAGCTAAATAAACGCTTAAAAATATATTTCTTACCTCACTATAGCAGACGGGCTCCTGAGCTGAACCAAATGTGAAATCAGCTGGATTTAAAAATCCGCGGTGTGGTTTATGAGTGGTATCTTGCAAACAAAAACAGCTACATCCACAGCAGGGAGCGGGCAGCGACAGAGTCATCAGTCCGACCAAAGGAGGCTTTTTTCGGACACAGCAAGTAGAAACTTCTGGAAGTGGCCCCTCTTCCTCTTCACTCTCTGAGTCCTCTGCTGGCTGCTGCCTACAGCGCCTCTATAGCGGCCGAAACTGGTACTGCACCATTTTCGCCAAAAATGAAAAACGAAGAATCAGAGCGAAAAATGAGTCTAAAAATATGGGAAAAAATCCATAAATAAATTCTTTATGAACACAAATGGTTTACTATATTTTATTACCCAAATGAGAATTGATAACAGAATTGATAAGGAATCGAATCGATAAATGACATCGATAACGGCATCGATATTGATAATTTCTTATCAATTCCCATCCCTACTCCATACTGAAAGCAGTTAATGACCGGGCAGAGGAGGTAAAGGCTGAAATTAAAGATATTAAAACATCTATTGAATACATGTATGGTGAAATTGAAGAGCTAAAGAAAGATAACTGCATGCTGAAATACAAAAATGAGATGCTAGAAGCACAAATGGAAAAAATGGAGGAACGTGTTGCAGATGCAGAGCGTTACAAGCGGAGATGGTGCCTACGTCTGTATGGACTGTCTGAAAAAGAAAATGAAAACGTGAAGGAGAAGGTTGAGGCTATCTGTCACAAAATCGCTCCTGATCTAGGATCTAAAGCTAATGAAGGCATCGATATAGTCCATCGGCTGGGGAAGCGGATTGATGGAAAAACAAGAGTGGTCATGATCCTGTTTGCTTACCGTTCTGTGAGGGACATCATCTGGAGGAGTGCTAAAGATAACAGCTACCTGCGAGAGAACAAGCTTCGTTTTACTGAAGATTTAACTAAGGAGGACAAAGATGCAAGAGCTGCTTTGTGGCCTGTTATCGAACAGGCTCGCAAAAATGGAAAGAGGGCCTACTTCGTGGGACGTAAAGCTTATGTGGATGGAAAGGAAATTCGATGTGCATCTGGACAATGACATTTCTCATTCAACAGTATCCTTTACCCTTAAAAGGATTTTGTTGATGGCTTCAAATTTTGTTCTAGGAGTCATTTCAAATGGTTGACGTTTTATAAAATCACTTTTCTTCAAGGTTCATAAAGAAAAAGTATTCTGGAGTTATCTTTTCTATCTGTTAACACAAGGGGTCTGCGTAATGATATAAAAAGAAAAGCTTTTTTTATTTTCTCTAAAGAGTCAAAAGCTGATTTTATTTTTTTTCAAGAATGTCATTCATGTTTAGAAGATAAATCATTTTGGTCAAATCAATGGGGCAAAGATATATGGCTATCACATGGATCAAACAAGTCAGCAGGTGTAGCAATATTAAAACATAATTTTAAAGGTAAAATCTTAGATGTCACATCTGACAAAAAAGGCCACTGGATTTTATTAATGGTTGAATTTAACTCTTACATTTTTTTACTGGGCAATATTTATGGTTATAATTCTGATTCTTTAAATATGTGTTTTTTGAAGGAGCTAGAGGACAATATGACTTTACTTTGTACTAAATTTCCATCAGCAAAGATTATTTTAGGCGGAGATTTCAATATGGTTTGGTCCAATCAACTGGACAGACATCCCTCAAGAATAAAGAATGGACAGAACCATCTCACGGACTTTGCTATTCGCTGGAATTTATTGGATATATGGAGACATCGTCATCCCTTTGACAGACAATACTCATGGAATAACAAAACTCTTTCACTTCAGTCAAGAATTGACTTTTGGTTAATCTCTGAGGAAATGGAGAGACAAGTATCAGAAGTTAAAATTTGCCCTGCTGTTCTAACTGATCATAAAACTATTTATTTAAAACTTCAGTTTTCCAACGAAGAAAGTAGAAGAGTTTTTAACCATTGGAAACTAAACAACTCTTTATTAAATAATATAGAACTTACTTCATTAATCCTAAACCTAATCAAAAAGTACTGGACATTAGCTCTAACTAACAACCAGTTTGGGAAATATTGGGAATTGCTTAAATATGACATTAGAAAAGTTGTAATTCAATTTAGCAAAACACTTAACTATTTAAAAAAAGAAAAATTAGAGCAATTAATTAAATCTATTTCAGATCTTACTTCCACTATGTCAGATGATGAAGTTTTGCTAGTTCAGCTACATAAATATCAAGAAGA
The DNA here is from genome assembly GCA_038048925.1 of Garcialebias charrua. Lineage (NCBI taxonomy): Eukaryota > Metazoa > Chordata > Actinopteri > Cyprinodontiformes > Rivulidae > Garcialebias > Garcialebias charrua. Next base: position 10,667 of record JBBPBX010080905.1, on the reverse strand, counting down.
GTTAGATGAAATATATAAAGAAAAGGCCCGTGGCGCTTTTATTCGATCTAGATTAAAATGGATTGAGGAAGGTGAAAAAAATAGCAAATATTTTTTTAACATGGAAAAAAGAAACATGGAAATAAAATCTCTATCTAAACTAAACATTAATGGCTCCATAACAGAAAATTACTCATTAATTTCAAATTATGTGTCAAATTTTTATAGGGATCTTTATAAAAGGGACAACTGTACAGATAGCTCAGAGATATTAAATTCATTAAAAGATGTGAACAAAGCTAATGACGCTCTAAGAGAAGATTGTGATGAAATATTCTCTATTGAGGAAATAAAATGGGGCATTAAAAACTTAAAACTCAACAAATCACCAGGAAATGATGGATTAACCTCAGAATTTTACCATAAATTTTCATCAGAATTATCAGAATTCCTTCTTGCAGTTTATATTGAATCCATTAATAATGAAGAATTACCCACCTCAATGAAACAAGGTCTTATTACATTAATTCCCAAACCACATAAGGATAATTTAATTATAGATAATTGGCGTGGCATCACATTATTAAACAATGACTACAAAATTTTGGCCTCTATTTTAGCTAAGAGATTAAAAAATGGTTTAAATGATTTAATTCATGAATCTCAAAGTGGTTTTATGCCTGGACGCAACATCTCTGATAATATTAGATTAGTACTAGATTTGGTTGATTATAGAGATCTCTTACCTGGTAAACCAATCATTCTCTTTTTAGATTATCAAAAGGCTTTTGATTCAGTTAGTCATGATTTTATTTTTGATACACTGTCTTTTTTCAACTTTGGTAACTCTTTTATTAAAGCCTTTAAAACACTTTATAGAGATAATAATAGTTCTGTAAAACTGTTATATGGTACATCTGGTCGGTTTAATATTGGTAGAGGGGTTCGTCAAGGCTGCCCGGCTTCACCTTACATATTTCTGCTTGTAGGTCAAATTTTAAATTATTTAATCAGACAAAGCTCTCTTGAAGGAATTAAAATATTTGATCAAGAACTTAAAATTTCACAACTTGCTGATGATACAACATTATTTTTAAAAAATTCTGGTGAAGTTCCTGTAGCTTTATCAGTTATATCTAAATTTTCTAACATTTCAGGATTAAAACTGAATCTAAAAAAATGTGAAATTTTGCCCCTATTTACAACTGATAATACTGAAATTTGCAATATCCCTATAAGAGATACTGTTAAATATCTTGGAATTAATATTTCTAAAGAACACTCTAACATGGACAATAATGTTACATCTGTTCATGAAGCCATTAAAAAGAAATTTAATAGTTGGTTAGGCAGGGATTTATCAGTTTATGGTAGAGTGTTGTTAAGTAAAGCTGAAGGAATGTCTAGAGCGTCATATGTCTTTTCTTCACTAGAGGTCAGTAAAGCTCTATGCTCTGACCTTGATAAGATTTTGTTCAACTTTATATGGAAAAATAAAGCACATAAGGTTAAAAAATCTGTTCTTTCAAATTCATTAGCTGAAGGAGGTCTAAATGTTTTAACATTTTCTACCTTTAATCAGAGTATAAAAATTAACTGGATTAAACGATTTCTAAAAAATCCAAATTCTATGTGGAATATTTTCCCAAATCATTTATATAATAAATTAGGGGGATTAAATTTTTTATTGCGTTGTCCTTTTGCAGTTGGAAAACTTCCAGTAAAATTAGCTAAATTTCATCAGCAGGTTCTTCTCTGTTGGGCTCTTTTATACAATCACAATTACTCTCCACATAATTGCATCATTTGGAACAATGCTTATATACTGCATAAAAACAAATCATTATATTTACATAATTGGGCTGAAAACAATATTAATTTGGTAAACCAATTACTCGACAGTAATGGTGAGTGGTATAATTATGATCAGTTTCTAAGTCACAATAATATAGATATTCCTCTGAGTGAATTTAATTTGGTCAGGAAGTCTATTCCGATAAGCTTACAGTCTTTAGCGCAAAACATACATCTTGATGAGGTGTACTTACTTGACTCAATCTCGATTGAAGGAACTAGCATAATGCACAAGAAATTTACAAATGGATTCATCAGAACTCATTTAGAGGCTTTATCAGTTCCCATATGCAAATATAGATGGGATTATTTAAGCAAAAAAACATGGAATGGAATTTTTTGTTACCTCATAAATATATACAGGTAGTCCCCGATTTACGAGCGAGATCCGTTACAACGAGGCGCTCGTAAACCGTAAATCTCGTAATTTGGAACGGCCGCCATTTCTCTCGTAAATCCGGAATTTCGCTCGTAAATTGGAACGGTTTTCGCTAGCGCGACTAAAAACACTCTATTTTCATCTAAAAACTACTTTTGAGTACATAAAAATGATCGGAAACGTGTGTCTATATGCTTAATTAACTAACTGTGGTGAAAAAGCACATGAAAACTCAGTATTTTTTTCGTTTTTTCCAAAAATTCGCAGCTCGTAAGTCTGGAACCTCGCAGATCAGAGCGCTCGTAAATCGGGGACTACCTGTACTCAACAATAAGATCAAAGAATTTTTATTCAAAGTTGTACACAGATATTACCCAGTTAAAGATAACATTTGTCGATTCTTCTCTGATGTTAGTAACAACTGCTCTTTTTGTCAGAATGAAGGTGAGAGTATTGAACACTTGTTTGTAGAATGTCCTCATGTTGTATTATTTTGGTCAGATGTACAACGTTTCCTGACAACAAAAGTTAGAAAAAATATTGTTTTGTCTAAATTACAAATTTTGCTCATTTTCAACAATTCAAACTTCTCTTCAGAAGAGATATATTTAGTTAATCTTATTGTAATTTTAGCAAAATATTATGTCCACAAGATGAAATGGAGTGAAAAAAGCCCCTCATGGAATAATTTTGAAGAATCTGACTTAAAAACATACATTGCATCTATTGAAAAGCTTACTTTGAATAATCAGAAGCTTAGAAAAACAAGAACTATTTTCTCAAAATTTTATGTCTCATAATCAGACCCCTGTATGATATTGTTTATTGCATTGTTACTTATATCTTTATTTAATTTTTGCTTTTTGTTTTATTTTACTTTCTTGTAATGGACTCTGTTCTATATGATATTTTTGGACTACCTGTATTGTCAAAATTTGATTCAATAAAAAAATAAAATAAAAAATAAAAAAAAATCACAATTACTCTCCACATAATTGCATCATTTGGAACAATGCTTATATACTGCATAAAAACAAATCATTATATTTACATAATTGGGCTGAAAACAATATTAATTTGGTAAACCAATTACTCGACAGTAATGGTGAGTGGTATAATTATGATCAGTTTCTAAGTCACAATAATATAGATATTCCTCTGAGTGAATTTAATTTGGTCAGGAAGGCTATTCCAATAAGTTTACAGTCTTTAGCGCAAAACATACATCTTGATGAAGTGTATTTACTTGACTCAATCTCGATTGACGGAACTAGCATAATGCACAAGAAATTTACAAATGGATTCATCAGAACTCATTTAGAGGCTTTATCAGTTCCCATATGCAAATATAGATGGGATTATTTAAGCAAAAAAACATGGAATGGAATTTTTTTGTTACCTCATAAATATATACTCAACAATAAGATCAAAGAATTTTTATTCAAAGTTATACACAGATATTACCCAGTTAAAGATAACATTTGTCGATTCTTCTCTGATGTTAGTAACAACTGCTCTTTTTGTCAGAATGAAGGTGAGAGTATTGAACACTTGTTTGTAGAATGTCCTCATGTTGTATTATTTTGGTCAGATGTACAACGTTTCCTGACAACAAAAGTTAGAAAAAATATTGTTTTGTCTAAATTACAAATTTTGCTCATTTTCAACAATTCAAACTTCTCTTCAGAAGAGATATATTTAGTTAATCTTATTGTAATTTTAGCAAAATATTATGTCCACAAGATGAAATGGAGTGAAAAAAGCCCCTCATGGAATAATTTTAAAGAATCTGACTTAAAAACATACATTGCATCTATTGAAAAGCTTACTTTGAATAATCAGAAGCTTAGAAAAACAAGAACTATTTTCTCAAAATTTTATGTCTCATAATCAGACCCCTGTATGATATTGTTTATTGCATTGTTACTTATATCTTTATTTAATTTTTGCTTTTTGTTTTATTTTACTTTCTTGTAATGGACTCTGTTCTGTATGATATTTTTGGACTATTGTCAAAATTTGGTTCAATAAAAAAAAAAAATGACGCGTATTAAACACCGAAGCGTATAGTGTACAATTTTTTCGTGTTTATTGTTAATCACAACCCCCCCAATGTTAGACCTAAAGTTACGCCCCTGCTTCAGTCTGGTTTTGAACAGAGTCAGATCAGAGGTGGCACGCAGCTCAAGGGGGAGGCTGTTCCAGGCTTTTGGGCCGGCAACAGAAAATGACCGGTCTCCCCATTGTTTGTACCTTGAGCGAGGCACCTCCAGCAGGTGTTGACTGGCAGAGCGTAAATCTCTGCCGGGCTGATGGGCTTTCAAAAGTTCTGAGATGTACAGAGGAGCAAGTCCATTCAGAGCTTTGAAAACAAACAGGAGCAGCTTGAACTGTATCCTGAACTGAACCGGGAGCCAGTGTAGAGAGGACAGGACAGGAGTGATGTGTTCATATTTTCGTGTGTTGGTCAAAAAGCGCGCGGCAGAGTTCTGTACAAGCTGTAAACGGGAGATGGAGGATTGATTAATACCAACATACAAAGCATTACAATAGTCAAGTCTGGAGGTCACAAAGGCATGGATGGCCTTCTCCAGATCACCACGGCTGAGAAATGACTTGACTTTGGAGAGCAGTCGGAGCTGAAAGAAGCTGGTCTTGACAACAGAACTGATCTGTTTATCAAACTTTAAGTTGGAGTCAAGCTGCACTCCAAGATTTCTGACCACCGGGTTGAAGTGGGGGAGGGGAAAACCAACACTGGGACTGGGAAGGATGTTGCTGGTGTCATCGGGTGAACCAAATAAAATGCATTCAGTTTTATATGTGTTTAGGTGGAGGATGATTGAAACAGAAGTCATCATTTATCTGCTGCCAAACTTTACTCAACAAATTAGAACATAAACACAAAGTAACAAATTCAAACTGTTCTCCATCACAAACAACTTTTCCACACACGTCAACATTGTTCACCTATTTTCTGTCACTTCGGCTGTTTCCGCAGCTAAACAAACACATGCTAGTTGGCAGCTGGCTCCATTTTGGTTGATAATTCTTTAAAGGTACAGTATGCAGTTTCTGTAGAACTGCAGAACTTAGAAATATTTTCAACAGGCAAAGCATTCTGATCCCGCTCTGCCCCCTTGTGGTCTGTTAAATTTCAAATTCAAGCTCTGTTTTTATTGGCTGATTCAAATTCAAGCTCTGTTTTTATTGGCTGGTTACAAACTCTGTTTTTATTGGCTGGAAAATGGTGGGTCACCTTTTCTTTTTAGAAATGCTTATTTACCACCTGGAGAAGCAAGGGGACAATATTTTTTTTTTTTTTTTCAGAGATTACCTGGCTAACATCAGTCTGTCAGGAGGTAGTGACAGAGTGAAGAAATATGTTCATAAAAAAAGCTACATACTGCAGCTTTAATGAGGAATGCATTAAGCATCGAGATGAGAACAAACTTGAAGGATTTAGTTTTTGACTTCCTGATTTGTTGGAGCGCTCTTCATGACTTTGTGCTGAGTGTTTTTACTCTCAACTTCTAAACATACAAGAAATAAAATGTTTGTTTTTCACAAAGTTCAACGTTTTGTTCAGCACATCCAGCGACTGTTGCAAATGTAAATGTTCAATGTTTTCCTCACAGAAACCTGCGCACATTTCAAGAAATCCATCAGAGGTTTGAGTTTAGTAAATCAGTGAACATCAACAGATCCAATGATTTGGATTCAAAAGATCCAAAACTCCACAGAAACCAGTTTGAGCTCAACGGAGACATTTTTGTCCATTTTATAGTCAAACACAAAGACATTTAAATCTAAATCATTCTTTGGACATCAAAAATCTGATGACTGTAATTAATTTGTAGATCGGAACCTCACATGATTCGACGATTTGGACCTGAACAGCACCTGGACTTGGAAGGCTGCAGTCAAAAGTACACTGTGGCCTGAGCTGAAAATAAATAAAGCGACTATCTAATCTGGACTCTGAGCAACCTTGAAATGAAGGCTGTCTGAAAATCTTCTCCTGGAGTCGAAAGCTGCTGAGAACTCGCTGCCCTCCCCCAGAGGTCTCTGTGTGTGCATTCGGATGGAGCCGAGCTGAGACATCTGCAGACTGTGCTTATCTGAAATGATTACTCACGGACTAAATCTCCCTGCTTGTCATCAAAATGCAACATGTCTTGTCTCTTCGTGCTAAAGTTGGTAGAGTTTTTTGGACTTTATCATAGAGTGTCCTAAGACAAATTGTGATGGATTCTTTTTTGAATACCATGATTACCCGAGTGTTTGTTCCTTTTTCCACATCTGATTGTTGGTGGCGCGTTTTTATACTGCTGCGACTTTCCGTGCGTGCGTCCCTCTTCGGATGGTGCGTGCGCCAATTGCAGAACTTTGTACCTTGGTGCAAATTTGCCAATAAAGATATATTCTATTCTATTCTATAAAATCTTTTTATTTTTAAAGTTTCCAAAACTCATGTTTCCATCAAATCACAAAGTTTTGTTAACGAATGTGAAAGTTGATGTTAAATAGTTGAAAGCTTCATTTCAAAGTGAACCTTTGGTTCAGTGTTTGTCAGAAATGTTTGGTTGTGAAGCTCAGGCTTTAGATGATGGATGGACAGACAGACAATAAACAGATGTTTGAATGATCCAGAGGAACAGTTCAAAAACACATCTGGAAATGTTTCAACATAGAAACTACTTTCATGTTTTGAAACACTCAAATGTTTTTTCATCCAAAAGTGTTTTTGTGTTTTTTGACTGAACTCACAGAGTTGAGATGTTTTCAAAGTCAAAATGATTTTCTTTCCTTCATCAGCAGCTAAATGTAGAATATTTGATGCTTCATGGAGTCACATGGTGTTTCATCAAACAGCTGCTTGTGCTGCTGTTTTAAATTGTGTCCTAAATGTGAAAAGTGATGCGAGGACATCATTTGATTGTCCACTCTGAAGACTTTAGAGAAAGACAAACAGAGGTTTCTGTGAGACACTTGAAGCTGGACGTGTTCATTGAAGTGTTTCTTGTGAGCTGCAGACTCCAACATGTCTCTGGTGTCAGACTCAAACACTCGGGACACATCAGCTGAAATAAAGTCCACTTTGCTGCAAACATCTGCTGCTGTGAAAACAAAGTGGAAACATGAACGCAGCAGGAAAAGTCATTTTGAACGCTGCACACAAGATGACTTTTCTGTGGATCATCAGTGAAAATATTGTCCACAAGTGATTTCAGCAGCATGTGGTGGTTGAGGCCAGTGTTCCTTTAACAGCTGTTTCCTCTTGCTCACATCTGTTTGACAGAATCAAAGGAGTGAACTAGTTAGAAATGTGTTCCAGTTTGATCCAGGTGAAGTTGAAGAATTCAAAGTGAAAGAATTCAACAAGAGCCTCGACAGTCTTCTACTCTCCATCATGTTCATTCATTCATTCAACCTTTATTTAGTCAGGTAAATCTTTTGAACCTCATGGGCTCATTTACGAAAGCGACCTGCTAAAACTAAAGAACAATGAACAGCAGTGATAGAATTTCATTAAACAATAAACAAACAAACAAACAATTCAGCCTCTGGATTGAGACGTTTCAAACTGAAAAGTTCATTTCCTTTGGCTTCCAATGATTTTAGCAGCTCAAGTCTTTTTTCATTGACTCCTTTAAGAATAGATTTGGACTTGTTCTTAAATGTTGTGTTTGAACACCTTCACTTTGTTGTTTTATGGATGTTATTTTGGAGTTTGTTGTTCAGCACATTGGTCAACTCTTGTTGTTTAAATCTGCTTTATTAATAAAGTTGATCTCATTTGATTCATGGATCAGCCTGTATTCTATATTTATACAACATGTAATGATGTTACACAACTATTTGATGTTTTTTCTAAGAGAATGGCTGAACTTTAGGACTTGATGACAGTTTTTCTACCTGATTGTTGTTTATTTGATGAAGAAATGTGATTTGATGTCTCTGTGATTTAAATGTGTCTGGAATGACAAAAAGAAAAAAGAACTTGAACAAGTTTCTGTCCACAGTCACACTGACTAAAGCTGACACATTAAAGCTGGTCAAACTTTGCTCGGCGGCTCCTCTCATCACTCCGTCCTGGAGTTTATTGCTGAAGGCTGTTTTTGTCCAAGTGGACAGATGTCTGAGCCTGAAGACCAAGGAGACAGCAGCTGTTCAGATCCTGAACAAGGATCCAGATGTTTCCAGGACTCTGATAAAGAGCTTGATCCCAGACGTGTGTGTTCATGAAGATTCAACACTTTTCTTTCTGCTCTGCTTGAAGATGCACCACAAGCTGCTCATCTTTCATGACATCATCTAGTTTGTGTTGATTAAACACTAATCCTTCTTAAACTACATCAGATGGGTCTAAATTCAGTGAAATATTGACAAGTTGCCATGGGAACACAGAAACTGAATGATGTAGAGCTGAAGAACAGATCAGTTTGAGCTCTTATTTTGAAGAGCAGCAGCTAACGGAAGTGATGTTCTCCCAGCACCGGAAAATGTTCAGTTGTGACGTCAGTGCTTGTTGTTCTGCTCCGTAGCTACGAGCTGAAGGCCTTTTCTCTCGACTGCTGCTCAAATGAGTTGAAGTGAACGTTCAATTGAGCTGTAACATCTGTAAATGTTGCTGACCGGAAGTGAACAGATGTGGAGACAGCGGCTCAAACAGCTGGAAGCAGAGGAAGAAGAAAAGTCTGAGGATTTTGGAAGTAGAGCTGCAGCTCAGCAACAAATGGAGCAAGACACATGTTAGATGCTGTTTTCAGTCCCAACCATCAACTGCATTCCAGAATCAATCAGTTTACAAATTCAGCCCCGCTACCTGGTATGACAGTGTTCTGTTTAATGTATAAGAGTTTTCGGTGATAATTTAAACAAGTGTCAATACATTTATTATGTTCATTGTGTCTTCTTGGTCTGCTGCCCTCATACATCTCCTCCTACATGTCTTTACGTGAGTGCAGCTACAGCGTGCACTCTCAGGACATGATTACCTGCAGTGTTCCGTCAGTGAGGACTGAACTTGGAAAAAGGGCCTTCTCCTACTCCGCTCCTGCTTCATGGAACATCTTACAAAAAGATCTGAAGCTCTCGACCTTGACTTCTCTAAATGGTTTTCAGAATCTGTTGGAATCCTGGCAAAAACCAATGCAGATTTGTTCCTGTCTTTGATTTTATACATCTACCTTATAATGTTTTGCTAGTTTTTTGATACTTTGTTAAAAAAAGAAAGAAAAAAAAATCTTTTGTTTTTTTCTCTCTTTTTGTTTTCTATTGTTTATTGTTTGTTTGTTTATTGTTTATTGAAATTCTATCACTGCTGTTCATTGTTCTTTAGTTTTAGCAGGTCGCTTTCGTAAATGAGCCCATGAGGTTCAAAAGATTTACCTGACTAAATAAAGGTTAAATGAATGTGTGAACAGGTAAGTAAGTAAGTAAGTAAGTAAGTAAGTAAGTAAGTAAGTAAGTAAGTAAGTAAGTAAGTAAGTAAGTAAGTAAGTAAGTAAGTAAGTAAGTAAGTAAGTAAGTAAGTAAGTAAGTAAGTAAGTAAGTAAGTAAGTAAGTAAGTAAGTAAGTAAGTAAGTAAGTAAGTAAGTAAGTAAGTAAGTAAGTAAGTAAGTAAGTAAGTAAGTAAGTAAGTAAGTAAGTAAGTAAGTAAGTAAGTAAGTAAGTAAGTAAGTAAGTAAGTAAGTAAGTAAGTAAGTAAGTAAGTAAGTAAGTAAGTAAGTAAGTAAGTAAGTAAGTAAGTAAGTAAGTAAGTAAGTAAGTAAGTAAGTAAGTAAGTAAGTAAGTAAGTAAGTAAGTAAGTAAGTAAGTAAGTAAGTAAGTAAGTAAGTAAGTAAGTAAGTAAGTAAGTAAGTAAGTAAGTAAGTAAGTAAGTAAGTAAGTAAGAAAGAAAGATTAATAATAAAGTTATGAACAAATATGACTGTGTTGAACAAACAAAACTTATATGAATATGTAAACTGAAAATAATTACATAAACACTCATTTTAAACACAACAGCCACTTACAACTTGTAAATATCACAATCTGCATCCGCTTTAAAAAAAACTCCGCCCCTTAAAGAGTGGTGGGGGTGAGTGCCGAGCTAACCAGGCAGTCGTATGCGGGCAGGAGCCCACAGGCAACGGACATGAACAGACGGAGGAGGTGCCTGGAGGTTTCACATGTGGAGTCAGACAGTGAATTCAGAGGAGAAGAGTCTGAACCGTCAAGGAGGAGGGGGGTAGGATGAAAATGTTTACAAATGTAGATGTTTAACAACCTGTTAAAATACAACAAAATGCAGGAAATCACATCTACTTTATTCAACATTTTCTGGGGGAGGAGCACAGACTGAGTCAGATGTTCCTGTTGATGGTCAGTGGGATTTTTCTGTTTCTAAACTTTATGTTGTAAATTGTTGCTGTCTGACTCTAAATGACTTGAATGTTGGTGACGTAAC
>JBBPBX010080903.1:0-16065 GCA_038048925.1 Garcialebias charrua | reverse complement strand
CTGTATTGATCTGGAGAATGAAAACAAAGTCTCTTGCAAGTTACTAGCTTGTTAACATTGAAACATTTAAGGTACATTTATATGGTGAAATGTTATATATGCTAAGATGCATTTGGAGTCAACTCAGGACCTTTAATATTAGGAATATTTAAGAGAACTGGTACTAAAAAATACAGTAGATTGATTCTATTTATTTGCTCTCTCCACTGCACACCTGTAGAAGGAGATGAGGTCTGAACTTCTCAGACCAGCTCATCTCAGCCGTCTGAGGAAGTAGAGTCTCTGATGAACTTTTGTGATCAGGCTGGTGGTGTTGTTGCTCCAGCTGAGGTCATCGTTCATGTGTACCGTACACCTAAGTACTAGTAGCTGGAGACCACTTCCACTGCAGACCCTCCTATGTTCAGTGGGGTGTGGGGTTTGTTTGTTCCTTCTGAAGTCCACAATCATCTCCTTTGTCTTCTTAACGTTGATGTGAAGGTTATTGTCCTTGCAGGACCCAGAGCCTCTTTATCATAAAGTGGAAGAAAAGACCCTTAGACCAGTCTGGTGGGTGACCAACTTAATATGGAGGAGACAGATATCAGATTTTAGGTCACTTCAGTTTCTTTAACAACAAACATGAACATGACTGGCTGTGAGGGGCAAACACATGACAGTAGCTAAAAGACAGATGCTTAAACTGATAAGCTTCAGCAAAAAGAGGAAAATATTGATGAGTAGCAAAACACTAGCTAAAGTAGCAATTTTTTTCTGAATGTATCAAAATGCTAGTTAAAAGTAGCAGAAAAGTAGCAGAACAGTAGCTAAAATCTCAACAAGTTAAAAAAGAAATCAGATTTAAGAGAATAATGTTTAAGGGAACAAAGAGGAAAATATTTGCTAATAAATACTCTGATGCATGCTCTGATGCATGCTCAAGTTTCATATTTTGAAATATATAAAACTAGCACCAAAAAAGTAAGCTGAAATTAGCACAAAATATGTAAAAAGAACAATAAAGTGGTCATAGTGTTATGATTTCAAAGGTTTACCCAGTTGGTAATGAGACCCAGAATGACACAAGACGAAGAGGTGCAAAAGTAACAGTGTTTATTATTTACAGTGCAAGTCTATATACTGTACACATGTACAGGGATCTTCTGGATTTCCTGGAAGATGAAACAAACTGTCAGAAAGGCTTGACTATAAGGCTCTTTCAAGATGATTGATCTAGTTTTGTTTGTTATTTTACAGAGAAATCCTTAGTTCCTTGAGATGAATCCCAGAGGGCGAAATGAGGCAGGCAAGTGGTTGGAGGGCAAGACACGATGAGCAGAGAACTGGTCCCAGGACCAAGATGGAAACGAGGACTGGAAATGCAACAAAAAACAAGGTAAGTGTCTCTTAAAGTACTGTACTCACAAACTGGCTAGAAGCATAAATACCATGAGTAGGCATCAATGCTCCAGCGAAGAGTAGGACTTGACTGCAGCCTTAAGTATAGGTGGAGCTCATCAGGTGGATCACAGTAAAATAGATCATTTTTCTTCCCCATAAATCAGTTATTTAAAATCTAATCTGGAATCATTCCTCCTTGTTAGACTTCAGTTGACCTGTTTAAGTTGGGCCCAAATTTGTTATTATCTTTTGATTTATTTTTCATTGAAATTTAATTCTTTGTTAGTTTATTTTTGGAACTATTAAATTGAATTATTTGGTGGATTTTTGAACACCTTTGTCCTTATTTAAGTCTGGACCCTCACAATTCTATTTATATTATGAACTTGTATTACTAAAATAATTATAACAGAATATGATAGAAGTTGTCCAAAAATTGAAAAGTGGAAGCAGAACACTCCCATTCTCTTTTCACACTGATGCCTCAAACAAGGTGAAGATGAACCATGTTTTATTAATGATAGTTTTATACAAATGGATACACCTGATATATACAAATAAAAACATGAACAAACTTACTTTACAGTATACAAACATAATTATGCATACTTCTACACATGCTTAAAAAAATTAAACAGTTTATGGCGCCCCCCCATAAAAAAAATCACCAGCCGCCACTGGTATCACTGTAAATATATATATATATATATATATATTATAGGAACTAAAATTCATACAAATAATGCATCTGTTTCACACATAATTTTTCTTTGAGGAATATAACCAGTTGACAAACTTGCTTACTTGTCCTCCCTGCAATGGCATCATCTAATTTATTCTTCTTTGATCTTGCTGATGCAAAATCAATATTGGCAACAGGTGCAGCTGGTATCTGAAGTTACAAAGAAGATACAATCACCTTGATGATATTAACAAAACAAAAAAATCATAATATTTTCAGTTTATTAACTTACCTTTTTAATGTGTGATGGCATTAACCATTTACACTTTTCTGTGGTACATTAAGCACTTTTCTTCATTTTAACCCCAGCTTCTGTTGCAAAAAGAACTGCTCCTACATGGGAGCAAGATTCTGACAGTCTGAAAAAATATGCAAGAAAATGAATAACAGTAGGCCTACTAGTATTTAGCCATTAAATCCCCACTGAGATGAGTCCTGGATAGAAAATATAATTTTTACTTAGTGGGACATTCATGCTAATAGCAAAACAAAACAATAAAAGCTAAATACAAATAAATATAACTTACCCAGCCATACAGTCACAGTGGGCTGTGACTACTTCCCCACTTTGTCTAGCCACAAACCATGTTTTTAATGGAGTTACTGTAGATCTCTGAGAATGGTTGACCTACAGTGTAGAAATGCATATGACTCAACGTTAACACATACAACTCCAGCACGAATTTGGCTTTACAGAAGATAAATAAATTATTTGTAAGTAGATCCACGCACATAGAAATAACAGGGGGCTAACTAAACTTGTTGTTAGCATTAGCGATAGCGTAGTTAGCATAGGCTAATTACTAAATAAATAATACAACTCACTACTCACCCGGGCAGAAACAAGTCGACAACCATTTAAAGCTTCTTTTGATCCTAAATGGTTAACCCAACCTGAAACAAAATAATTGTAGGCTTCGAGGCTTTTGTAAGCTTTCATCTGGCTCTTCGTGTAATACGAGGTCTGTAGCACCAGATAGTTTGTTATATCAATCGCCTCGACGTCAGGTAAATCCTCCAGATTATATGACAAGTCTATTTTATCAAGACAATATGGATCATATCCTAAATGTACGCATATTTTTTCAAGATATCTCGTCCTCGCCAGTCCATTTAGGGCATTGGCATACTTGCTGTAATCCATTCTGCTGTGTTTTGAACGGGGGAAAATCACTTCCTGCTCTCCATCTGAATTTCGCGCCACTTCCAGGTCACGTGATTGCAACCTAGCAACAACATTAGTTGAGTTGTAGCCATGATTTTCTTTACCAAGGATAGTTAGCTGTGCCTGCCATCTTTGATTGAGTTGACTATTTAAGAATATCAGTTAATATGCATCCAAATAATACTTTCTAGGAGTTTTGTTGAATTCCATTCACTGGTTCATAAGATATTTTGCTGCTAGAAAGAAACATGTACATAGACAAAACCCATTTTGTCTTTCACCTTCAGTTGATAAACGTGAAATATATTTCTATCAGTATTACATTACACCCATTATGTTCTATTATTTGTATTCACTTAACTCTGCCTTATAATGTGAAATGTGACACAAGGCAGAACGTTTTTCTCTCGGGCTTTGTTTTCACTAGGGAACAGTTACACGCCTGCACAATTCAACAGACCCAACATTTGATGTTTACATATGAAGCTGATAGTTTGTTGACAGAAAGGAGGGTCACGTGGTAGTGTAGGTGGTTCCAGGGCGGTCCTGAAGCAGTCTAAGGCGGTTCCAGGAGGCGGTGACGACATCCGGGGTTTTTATAACCGTGGCCCTGCCTTTGAAGATGTGTGTGTGGACTTGTGCTCGGTGAGAGGTCTGTTGTTGTTGTAAGGTTTATTCTTATTATGTACAATAAACCTGCATAACTTGCACATTCGTTTCAGAGCTTCCTTCAACCTTTTGAATTCGCAACAATTTGTTGACCACCGACGTTGGAGGTTGTGAAGGGAGACGATTTGGAGGGTTTCCCCCCACCGACAGGGACGAGCACGCGCGCAGTCAACAACCGGTGCTTCACAGTGTAGGTGAGCAGAACTCCTCTTACACAAAATGTCTGCGTTTGGACACACTAAATTATTTGTTGACTGAGGGCTGTTTGTCTCCGGGTGGGCCAGTGGTTTATAATGTTAGCAGCTAAAAGTAAAAAAACGTGAACTACTGTTGGTATTTCATTTGGATGTGTAATTTTTTGCGGTTCTTGTACATGTAAGTAAGATCAAAGCACATAAGTTCCACACACGCGCAGGGAAATTTATGGGTGCCTTAAGTTTGCACTTCCCCCACATCCCCCTTCTATTAGCTCCGGCCTGTCGGCTGGGAGACGCTTCCTTTTACTTTTGGGCTCCGGGAAATTGTGGGGCTGAGGCCGGTCGTGAACTCCAGGACTTTGCTCGCCGTAGAGCTCACAAAGGCTTTCATCCGGCACACGATTTTGCCGTAAAGAGTGCCCCGGGCGCTCCGGGGTCACAGGTTGCCGTGCATGTGATTAAGTTCACCACCAGGACCTGTGATCGCTGTCAGAGTCACATTTTTCCTCCCCTTCCCCGTTAAAGTCTATTACCGTATTTTCCACTGTATAGGTCGCACCCATTTTTAAGATAACTTTATGATCTTTTTATAGTTTTTTTTGGCTTTCTTTTTCTTTGAGGCATGTGACCTGTACACCGGAAGGTGCTATATACACGCAAACAAAGGCAACAGGGACAGATTTTTTATTTTTATTCTCATTTATTGCATTTGTGAGTGTAAAAGCCAGGGAGATAGAAACCTGCTCTGAGGAGCATGCACAGGGCAGTTTCGCAGACGCAAGCTGCTGGCTTGGACTCAGATTTATGGCTTCTAACAAGATAACACTTTCCTGTTGGTGCCTGACACAAAGTGAAAGAGGTACCGGGAAGGAGACATCTCCTCCCCTCCTCCCTCACCCCCCTCCCCTACGCGCCTGTGAATCTGCCTGCACGGGCACAAATGCCTCTTTCATCCATAAATCTCACTGAGTTGTCTCCCTGGTTCTGGACCTGCTACGGGGTCCGGCTCAGGGTTTCGGCTGATAACGGGGAGTTTTACAACTTAATCAGCTCGGGATGGGACTGTAAGAGTTACTGTTTATTAGTGTAGTTACTTCAGTGCTGCTTTTGAGAAAACTCCAGAGTAAAGTAGTTAGTTAATTGCCAGTTAACAGTTGGGTTATTACACGGTTTGTTTTTATTTTTTGTTGCTGTGACTTTTGTTTTGAACACGCTGACCTCTCTAGATACACAATACTTCTGCTGCATGACAGTTAGTGTTTGTTTGACTTGCATGTGGGGGTGGTTATCTGCTTATTTCCTCTTGGACAGATTACTGGACGGGAGGGCCATCCCACATCTGTTCTGGGCACTACAGATTACTTAGACTCTCAGGAGACGTCCTACATTATTTTTTTTATTTTTATTTTTAATGAAGTTACGAAAGGGGTTTTGTGCCTATATTTTTGTTGATTTCCTTCTGTGGCAGTCTGTTGGACAATATACTGTAATCATTGTCCTCACAATGCAGTACTGTATTTTTTGCAGATATGTGCTTTTCACTCTCAGTGTTAAAGGCACATTTCAGATTTTATAGGTGGGGTTCACATGAACATGTTGGCAAATGCTATCTTGCCTGTTGCAGGTAGCTTTTTGCATTGCCTAAAGGAGTACATGCAGGGTTAATTTCACGTCATTAATTGTTACGTTTCCAGTTCTCATCACTTCAGCCTGGTGGGGTGCAGGTCATGTTTAATGACATATGAACAAGGCCTGTGTAATGGTGGTTTGGAGTACTTTGGTGTTTTTTTTAAATTTATTTATTTGTTTTTTATATGTGTATTTCTTTTTTTCTTGGATGACTGCCGCTTGTTTGTTCTGCAGGACGTGTTTGGCCTTCTGTCCTGTCTGACAGAGTCCAGATGGGAGGCTTCTCGTTGCTAGCAGATGTGCTGGTGTGTTCATGACTCATACTGCGGGAGGTGACTTTATTTAGGTGTTTTCTGAGGATTTCAGCTTGGCATCTAATCAGTGACTGCTGCAGGTGTTCCATGACGACGTTTGGTTAGCAGTTAATTATTTCTACTTGGTGGTGGATTTCACTTATACACAGATATGCAGCTCTCAATTTACAATTTTATTCCTCACCCTACAACATTCGCATTGCTCAGTACACTCGTTTGCATACACCTAGGTTCCCTCAACCATAGCATGGACTAGTTGCATCATGACTCTCTAGTTTTGAACGCCATTCTTGGACAGATCACATTTTGTGCTGTCATTGAAGCTAGGTTTTGCTAACAACGCATGTTGGCACCTGCACTGGACTGCACTGAACTGTCGAATTGCGTTGTATTCAGCTGAGCTGCAAGCTGACACCACCTGCAATGAACTGCCGAAATGCATCATGTTCAGCTAAAGCCGCAAGCTGTCATGACTCATACCTGAACTATTACATGGAGTTTTACATTTTTGCACCAGTTTCAACTCAAGTCTATGAACTGTGGTCTGTATCCACTGCTGAACTCTTCACATCTCCTATGGGGGCTGGAGAACGTCATGACAAGTGATAGTCAAGCTGGAAAACGTCACTACCAAACATAGCAGCCTGGCTGATGTGTCAGCTGACCATGTGATCTTCAGGTGGTGATTCAATATCTACAGTTTTTCATGATCAGCACTATTTTTGCTATGGTAGAACCTCACGCACACTCATTATTCATACATACATGTACAGATCTCACTGACACGTGACCTGCATGGCCACACACATTTTTGTTTCATCCTTCACATACTCACAGTACGGTTGTTCGGTATGAGCACCTGTTACGTTCCTTTTTGGATGGGTGTTTTTCTTTTTCTTTTCTTTTTCCTCACCTTTTTGACAGGCATGGGTAGAGAGTTTGCTGGCATGATGCAGAGAAGGAAGGTAAATGTTTTCTTTGTCCTAGAGACCGAGTGGAAGGGCAGCAAGGCTCACGGTGTTGGAGCAGGGTTCAAACTCTCTTACTTTGGTGTGGATAGCGGAGGAGATGGAGTAGAGGTTGTGTTGAAGGAGGAGTTGATATAGGATGTAGTGGTGGTGTAACATGTGTCAAATGGGGTGATGTGTCTTATGGTAGAAGTAGTGAGTCTGATGCTAAGTAGTTGTGTTCGGATGTTTTGAGTTTTTATTTTTTCTTTCTTGTAGTATTTCCATCTGCAGTACAGATGACGTTCGTGTTATGAGCATTCCATTATTTTCTTTGTAACAGGATGTTTTTTGATTACCTCCTGTTTCAAAAGGGGATGACGAATAAGGAACATACTGTATAGTTAAACTCACCATTTCAAATACCTAATTAGATCAACGTTTTAACTCTTCATACAGTGATGAGAGCTGGAAACAATTATACATTTGATAAAGTTATAAAAGATCATTTTAATAAGTGCCTAAAAACAGGTTGTTGGATAGTAGTTGCTCAACAAGATTCTGTTGAACCCACCTCTTGATCTGAATGTTTGGGGTAATTTATACAGATTTAGTGCTGACTTTGTCTTATTTTTTCATTTACAGGTCAAATCTGGACTTCGGATGATCGTGAAGGAACACGAAAAATAAGATTGTGAATAATTTATATCTGAAAAGGGGAAATGCACTTTACAATCACATGTTTCCACAGCTGTGATGGACAAGCAGAGAAACCTTACCATAACTGGGTTTACATTCCTCCCCTTTTCAGCAGATTAATTAATGTTGAATGAATGCTTAATGTTGCAGTGTAACCAATGAAGGGAAAATCTATTTCCCTGCACCATTTTTTATTTATCCTATAGGTTAACAGGTGGAATATGCAGCAGAGCAGAACTAATCACATTAACTAACAAACTAACCAACTAATCACTAATATATGCCAAGGTTTTCTCATTATTTGTTGAAACCTCTCAATTGTTGTTTATACCATATGTTGAAAGGATACATATGGTTATTCTTACGCCTGTGAAGTATGACTGTGAGTTTGATCCAGGAGGTGCAGAAAGGATTGAAGGTTGTTGAGATGAATGAGTCAGACAGAATGTGAATGTTACAGACAGATTAATGTGACTATATATATGTGTTTGTGCCTGGTGAATGTGCAGTACAATAGTTGTGTGTTGATAGATTTTTGAGAAAGGTGTACAGGGTTTTCACTACTTTTCTATAGATATAATTTAGTTTTATCAATTTTGATTCTTAGATTTGAACGATAATTAGAAATGTTTTAGAGGATACATTTTAGCTGCACTTTGTTAAGAAGTATCAGAGTAGCCTAGCGGTGAATTTTACTGATAGGAAATGTTTGTGGTAGAACATTCCGGTACTGAGAGAATAATATATATATAGGAAATGGATGTGAATAAGATAATTGAGTTTGACAGGTTATGGAAGGATTTTTGTGTTTTCTGTTCTGATCAGATTAATCATAGATTAAGTGTTTAATTTTCTGAATGTGGTCTTAGCCCTTATCACAGACATCTCTGAATAAGAGTAGTTGAGCTTTTCTCAGATATCGGATTAGTTAACAGAGTAGTGTAGGGCTTTTCTCCTCACAGGTGTCTATGATGAAGAAGATGAAGAGGCCTGACACCAGTTCTTTGCTAAGGTTAACACATACCAGAAATGGAGCAGAGTATATGCAATGTTTTGAAGTTTGTTAAGAGTTGATAAATCAATTTTGGGAAATTTAAGGGTTTTTGAGAAAGTATTGAATTTATAAGGTCTGATTAAAGTCCAGTTGTTTTTTATTGAACGCCTTTTTAAAGGTATTGAATTTAACTTCATTATTCCTGCATATACCCTGTAGAGGCGTGTTTGTTGATAGGAGGGACAGTCCGCTCGGTTCTTTATTGTTTTTATTTTTATTTGTTCGTCTTTGCATCTATTTTTGTCTTGTTTGTTTTTGTCTGTTTTATTCTTGTTCATTGTTTTTGTTTGTTTTGTCTTGTTTCGATTTGTTTGTTCTGTTTTATTCTTTATTTGTTTGTTTTGTTCTTATTCTGTTTCTTCTTGTTCTTTGTTGTTGGTTGTTTTCTTTGTTTGTACTTTCTTACCTTTACTTTTATTAGTTATTACCATGTAGTATTAATGATTATTTTTATATAAGGTGTTTTATATTCTGGGTGGGTAACTTAGATGTAATATTGCTGTGGGTGGGAATGTTAGAGATTTCCAATGTGTGTCGTTTTTAATTGCATTCTCACATAGAACATATAGGATTTTGTTGACATGATGTTTGTCATGTCAAAAGGGGAATTGAAATATATTTCTATCAGTATTACATTACACCCATTATGTTCCATTATTTGTATTCACTTAATTCTGCCTTATAATGTGAAATGTGACACAAGGCAGAACGTTTTTCTCTCGGGCTTTGTTTTCACTAGGGAACAGTTACACGCCTGCACAATTCAACAGACCCAACATTTGATGTTTACATTGAAGCTGATAGTTTGTTGACAGAAAGGAGGGTCACGTGGTAGTGTAGGTGGTTCCAGGGCGGTCCTGAAGCAGTCCAAGGAGGTTCCAGGTTCCAGGAGGCGGTGACGACATCCGGGGTTTTATAACCGTGGCCCTGCCTTTGAAGATGTGTGTGTGGACTTGTGCTCGGTGAGAGGTCTGTTGTTGCTGTAAGGTTTATTCTTATTATGTACAATAAACCTGCATAAAATTTGCACATTTGTTTCAGAGCTTCCTTCAACCTTTTGAATTTGCAACACTTTAAATCTCTATCCACTTTATATTACATGGTTATTGTGATGGGAAGATTGTGATCTTTTAGCCTGAAGTGCCCCAGGCTGCACCAAATGTGCTACAGCTAGCTGCAGCTACCGTTAGCATTTGCTAAAGAAACATACAATTTAAGTGTAATGAGAAACTTGCAGCAATGTAACATTTAGCATTTGTATGATCCGCTTTAAAATGCTTTTGGAATTTAATTGAACGTAAAATGGTATCACGTAAATTTAGCCTTAGCTTTTAGCTTGTCAGTCTCACCAAATGAACTATTTATCTTTTTTTTTTTTCATTTATAAATGGCCTCCCTTCACACCTTTTAGCCATCCTCTCACTCCAATATTTATTTATTTTTTTATTTTTTTAAGAGAGAAAGAAAGAAAAGAGAAAGTAAGACAACAAATCAATAATTATCAACCAAAAGAGCACAAGGCAAACACACCCAACCTCCGTCCACAATCCCGCAAAGCACATGACAGAACACAACAATGGAACATACATGCATAAAGACTAATAATATTCATGAGCTTGCAGTAGAATTCTATAAATACACATACCCATATCTACAAATATATATATAGTATACATACATATACTTTTATATTCATTTATATACCCATCTACATATCTGCATATATCTATATATACATCCCTGCATCCATTTGTGTGTGGTTGTGAGCATGCATAAGTGAATAAGGTTCCTCCAATAGAACATTTAGTAGCGACTGTGAAGCATCAGAGATCCGTCCCCCCAAAGCCCGAGGCAGACGAAGGGGCGATCAAAGCCCAAGACCCCAGGAAGGACCCCGAGCCCAGAGTCCCCAGGACCACCCGAACAGGACGAGCCACTAGCCCACTCCCCAGATCCTACCAAGGGGAAGAACCGGACAAACCCCTACCAGCGACCACATACAATGACCCCCCGGGGTCGCCCGCAACAAATTCACAGGCCCCCGCCGGAGCCCGTTGCACCGACGTAGCCCCAGGGCCGGTCACCGAGGCCCGGGCACCGGGGACGCCCACCCCTCAGGCCCAGACCCGACCGGACCAGAGGGCACGAGCCCCACCAAGCAGCCACCAGGCCGAGCCGACAAACGCCCAAGCGCCCAACCCCAGATAGTGAGGGCCCCAAGCACGCCCGCAGGCAAAGGAACACCCACCAGGGGGGCCACGTGGCAGGAGCGCGACACTAAGTAGCCTCAGAAGTATCAGAGAGGGGGCAGTCCAAGACCCAGCCTGACACTTAAACATTCATACACAGACACACTCATTCAGACCCACCCTCATCCTCACCCTCAGTCACAGAAAGACAAACAATAACGACACGTTCCATTCATAATCCCGATGCACACTCTATACCCCCTAGGTCCAAGACATGTACCTGCTCCCTGCGTGGGGCAGCCCACATCCAAACCCAGGAGGTAGGCCCATTCATTCTGGGGTGGAGAGTAGCAGACATCCAAGATCCGGCCCACCCCGCGCCCTGCCGACAGGACAGGACAGGACACCCGAGTCCAAGCAGCCCCAGGGGGAGCGCACTGCCAGCCCCGCCCACGGCGAACCCGCAGGCCCCGAACCCCCCCACACCCCAGCACAACCCCTGACAGCCCACCCCCAGAATGTCCGCCAGGCAACCAGGGGGGTAAGAGAAAAATAAATAAATAATATATAATATATATATATATATAAATATATATATATATATATATATATATATATATATATATATATATATATATATATATATAAATAAATACATAAATAAATAAAATTGAAATTAACAAATCAAGACCCCGACACACACACCCCCGTCCCCAAATGTACTGTTGGTGAGTGTTGTTCTAAAGTGTAATTAAAAGGGAAAGAGAAGGAGCAAAGGCTGGCATTGTACCAGTTTCCCCTCCACTCCAACTCTAACCCAGGCCCTTATTGTCTAAATGCATAATGTTGAGTGAGCATAGGCATGGGGGCGAGAGTGATGTCATCCCGCCACCCATAACCATAGTGCTCACTCCATTCCCTATATGTGACTTTTATGAAGATGTTTATGAATGAATGTCTAAAGTGTATATAAAATTGAGTCCCAGGTGCTCTGTACAACAGAGATGTAGAACCATTGCAGCACACCCGAGACTCAAATTCCCTACATGTATTAATTTAAGATGAAGAGGGCGGAGGTGCGTGGTGAGGGATGGGGAGAAAATATCTGCAGGAACAATGCTCCCACAGCGAGTCAGCTCCCCCGCTGACCCTGCGTACCCCCCCCCAGTTCGCCAAGGTCCACCCAAGGAGCGAGGTAGTGGAAACACCTCTCCGACCGCCAGGCCATTGAGCCAAGACCAGAGAGGGACACGGCCCCGAGGGCCGCCAAAGCAGAACCAACAGCCCACACCCACCAGGGCCGCCACGACCCCTGCGAACCGCAGTCAGCCCGCCGTCCAAGAAGACACAAAATCCCACAAGGACGACACTACCAAGAGCGCCCGCCCAACCGCCGACAGAGCCAGGAAGCACTGAGAACAGGCCCCAACCAGGGCCCGCTCACCGGCCAAGCATAGTCCAAGACCATCATCAAGGACATCCACTTAGTCCCCACCCCAGAAGAAATACTACACCCACCCTTCATATTAATAACTTTCAGAACACATAACACATTAGACACCCAGGCTGGGTTTGCCCGCCCCCTCCCATTGGCCACCAGTCACGCCCCCAGACATCCAACCCCCCAGCACATGAACCCCCAACCCACCAGCGAGCCGAGGGCCCCCGGCCAGAGCCGGGCACCAGAGCGCCAGCCAGCCCATAACCCGGCGACCCGCCCGCCAGAGCCCAAGACCCCCGATCCCCACCAGGCCCAAGCCCGGGGACGACACGCCCCCAGAGTCCCAAGCCCCCGGCACCCGCCCCGAAACCACCCCAGCACAGCCGGGTCACCGACCGGCGACCCATGACCGCCGCCACCGACCACCCGTGGGCCCGCATGCCGCCCCTAGCAGACATCCCCCAGAACCCCCCCGGTCCTCCCCAGGTCGAAGACAGGGTCCTCCCCGCCCAAGCAGCCCCAACCCCCCGGCGCCCCAAACCCCAACCTCCCCCCCACCAGCCCCAATGCCCCACAAGGCCAGATCCCAGACCCCCCACCCTCACTACGTAACGGAGCCGATCAAAGAATGCCAAATAGATTGATCCGATGTGTCGGCAGATGCTGTTTCAAGACTAATATGATCTAACAGAAGTGAACTATTTATCTATTCTGAGGTTGCCCCACGAGCTATCTACAACACGTAAAATTAATAATTGTTTATGTTTTCCACAGAACTCCACGTTAAAACTCTTCTTATGTGCATAATGTAATTATAAAATCTGAAAACGATGAAGAGGTTTAGCAACAACAGGAGGTTTGACGTTAGCGGTTAATGAACTAAATAATAATAATAATAATAATAATTAATTCAATTTATAACGCACTTTTCATTACTGAAAATCTCAAAGTGCTACACATGTATTGAATGCTACACACATTCATAAACCGGTGGAGGCAGACTACCATGCAAGGTGCTTTCCAGTCCTACCGGGAGCAACTCGGGGTTAAGTGTCTTGCCCAAGGACACAATGACACATGGTGCGGGTCCCGGGAGTCGAACCGCCAACTTTCCAATCGGGAGACGACTGCCCTTACCACTACGCCACGGCCGCCCTAAATCAACAACAATAACAGATTCTGGCTTTGTGATATGCTGCAGCTGCTAAATGGACCTTATAGTGACTACTTAATTGTGTTGCACAATAAATTAAAGTCTCAGTTGCTGCTGATTTGTACACTGAATGAACACCTGGGGCCTCATGTACAAAGACTTGCGTGGATTTCTTACTGAAAAGTGACGTACGGTCAAATCCAGAAAAGTGTCTACGCACAAAAAAGTCCAGATTTATCAAACTGTACGTACACCGGAATCCACGCACATTCCTTTTGTACATCACAACCACCGTGGAATTGAGCGCACATGAGAGAGTGGCCGACTCCGCCTTTGACACGCCTCCGTATAAATATGCAAAGTCATTCAAATATGCCATGCACGACAGGAATGTCGTCTCTGCTCCATTGCAAATCATGTTGAAACGTGGAAAAAAGAGGAACTTCACGGACTGTGAACAGGAGACACTACTGAGTGAGGTGGAGGCACGGAAAAAGGTTTTATATGGCACGCTCAGCGCAAAACAAACCGTCCACTTTTAAATAAGAAGTTGACCAAGCTATACTCACATGCCTACTTATGGCGCAGTGGTTAGCGTGCTTGCCTTTCGTCCCAAAGGTCATGAGATCGACTCCCGCATGGTACAATGTTTTCTTTTTTTTTTTCATTCCAGATTTAAATACACATGAAAACTATTTACAAAACAAGAAATCGTCTGCTTCCTTTCATTTCATGTATTGTTTTATTTCTTGTTGTGTTATTTAAATAGTTTTCCTATGTTCTTTAAATCTGAAAAAAAAAAAAAAGGGTTGTTTCATGCGGGAGTCGATCTCATGACCTTTGGGACGAAAGGCGAGCACGTTACCCACTAACCTAAACGTAGGCATGTTTGTATAACCCGGTTAACTTCTTATTTAAAGAAATCACATCTCATTGTTGTCAATATTGTTGCCACTATTTGGCGCATGCTTTTATATCCACTCG
Organism: Garcialebias charrua; assembly: GCA_038048925.1. Taxonomy (NCBI): domain Eukaryota; kingdom Metazoa; phylum Chordata; class Actinopteri; order Cyprinodontiformes; family Rivulidae; genus Garcialebias; species Garcialebias charrua. The sequence goes on along the minus strand of JBBPBX010080903.1, from coordinate 1,502 downwards.
TCTAATTGCGTCCATGTGGATGTAATAATCGTTAATCATGTGTGTTTGGTGGGATTTATGATTGTTTTCACATCATGGACACAGTTTCTCAGAATCACCTGTAAGTGTCGCCAAAGGAACAATGACCACAGAAACGTGCGTACGCCAGCAGGGGAGCTTGCTTGGAAATGTACCTGGATGCGCAGATATTCACGTTCATTTCAGTTTTGATACATACGGGGTTTTGCGTGGAAAGTGACGTGCGCACGGTTTTTGTGCGCACGCACGGTTGATACATGAGGCCCCTGGTGCAATAATCTTTGTATCAGTGTGAAGAAGACCAAGGATGTGGTGGATTTCAGAAGGGACAAGGATCCTCGTCATTCCCTACACATCAGAGAAGCAGCCGTGGAGGTGGTCTCCTGCTACAGGAACCTGTGCGTGCATATATTCAGTGACCTCACCTGGACAGCCAATGCTTCCTGTCTGGTTAAGAAGGCCCACCAGCATCTCTACTTCCTCAGGAGAGCTGGGGCCTCATGTACAAAGACTTGCGTGGACTTCTTACTGAAACGTGACGTAAGGTCAAATCCAGAAAACGGCGTACGCACAAAAAAATCCAGATGTATCAAACTGTGCGTACGCCGGAATCCACGCACATTGCTTTTGTACATCACAATCAACGTGGAATTGAGCGCACATGAGAGAGTGTCCGCCTTTGACACGCCTCCATATAAATAATAATAATAATAATAATTAATTCAATTTATAACACACTTTTCATTACTGAAAATCTCAAAGTGCTACACATATATTGAATGCTACACACATTCATAAACCGGTGGCGGCAGACTACCATGCAAGGTGCTTTCCAGTCCTACCGGGAGCAACTCAGGGTTAAGTGTCTTGCCCAAGGACACAACGACACATGGTGCGGGTCCCGGGAGTCGAACCGCCAACTTTCCGATCGGGAGACGACTGCCATTACCACTACACCACGGCCGCCTATTAAAGGAATATGCAAATTCATTTAAATATGCCCTGCACCAGAGGAATGTCGTCTTGTCCCATCATGCATCACGTTCTTCAACTGCTAAAACAGCTAAAAATAAACAAAAAACAAGAATTTAAGTTGTGCAAAACTATTCAGTCAAGATTGGTCCACTTAAGTTGTTTACTTGGTGGGTTAACTTCAGTGTGCTTTGGACTACTCTGACTGACGAAGCCCTCTGGAGTGAGGGTGAAACGTTTCTACAAAAAAGAAACTGTCCAGATGAACTGATTGAGAATGAGCGGAAAACTATTCAGTCTTTCTGTTTTTTATATTTTTTGCAGGTTTTCATTTAAATATGCCCTGCACCAGAGGAGTGTCATCTTGTCCCATCATGCATCACGTTCTTCAACTGCTAAAACAGCTAAAAATAAACAAAACAAGAATTTAAGCTGTGCAAAACTATTCAGACTTTCTGTTTTTTATATTTTTTGCAGGTTATATTCTAAATGCGTCCATGTGGATGTAATAA
>JBBPBX010080902.1:0-16065 GCA_038048925.1 Garcialebias charrua | reverse complement strand
AAAATCAGTGACCTCCACGACTCGAAAAGGAAGAAGCGGGTAAAGATGATGGATGGATGGATGGATGGATGGATGGATGGATGGATGGACGGACGGACGGACAAAGATGATTCTAGTCGTCAATAGCAACGTTTTGAACACACATCTTGTGCGATCAGTTAGTGCTCAGAGTATACATTGTGAAAAAGTCAAAACTACTAAGGTCAAGGTTTTTTATTGTCATTCGCATCACATGTTGTACATGAGGTGGAACAAAATTGTGTCCTCAAGGTCCCAGTTACACCCAACAATGGCAAAAAATTAAACTATAAAAAGAAACAGTATACAGTATAAGTATCTAAGATATACCATACCATACCATTTTATTTATAAAGCACTTTAAACATATAAGATATACACTAAGATAGTTGCTAAATAAATGCTAAAAACAATACACTAAAAAGATCCAATACAGTATATATGCTAAATTCTAATAATGTAAATAATGTACATGTAAATAATGTACTAATAAAAACTAAATAACGGTAGTCCCTCACTACTTCACGGTTCGACTTTCGCGGAGTAGCTCTTTCGCGATTTTTCAACGCAAGATTGTACACAACACACGATTGTCAACTTTAATATTACTCACGTGATTGGAACGTGTGGGATAAAAAGTAACATAAAATAAAAAACTTTGGGACAGGCGCCGCCATTTTGTATTTTTATTTCAACAAACCTATACTGTAACATGTCAAAAGAACTACACTACCCAGAAGCCAACAGTGCTTCCAGCTGGTGCTTTGTGAGGAAATGGAGCAAAAGTTTTGTAATGCGGTCAGATGTAACAATCTATCTATTAAACTCACAGAACTGGCAGGAAAGTCACAAATAATCCTGAAGCTCAATTATCCACAAACACATCAACCTGGACAGGGCGGTGGGCTTCGTCGCTGCATGGTAGGTCTGCAGAACCAGAACAGAGCCCGACCGGAACCGAGCTGCTGTTCTGCAGAGCTGGTGAGTAAAATTTTGCAATACTGTACAGTACATACAGGTAAGTTGTTAGAATGACATTGGAGAACATTGCAAGAGTGAGGGAAGGGTTTATAAAGCATCAAAATATATATATAAATATTCAAATAAATATAGTGTTCTTAATTCCCAGTTTTTCACCTCTTGTGGTGGTGTGTGGAACTTAACCCCCACGATAATCGAGGGACTATACTGTATTACCCAATATTGGTAATGTTGACTGAGTTATAGTCATTCATGTGATTTATTTGCTTACTAATAGACATGCATAAAAAGAAAAAGGCATTATCATTATTGCCCTCTTGACTTCAGGCAATAATAAATGTATTATTCTGAGTTATTAATTTCAAACCAGTGTAAAGCTAACAGCTTCAGCATTAACTGGTGGTTTTATCTTTGTCTCATAACAACTATAGTTAGACTAAGCTGGAGCTTAACGACAATAAATCTGCAGTACTGATGTTACTGAACCTGTTCTAAAACTGGAGGACAACCAAATTAATTTCAAACAAAAAAATAAAAAATAAAGCTATACTGTATCTATTTTAGTCATAGAACAGCCTCATCAGTCTAATGGTACCAGACTTGGAAAATGCAGCTGGTTGCACTTTTACAACAAATGCAAACTCTGAGCAGGAGGGTTTTAGGGGAAAAAAATACATTTTATTAACAATTATTTCATTTGAATTACTCCTCTTCTTTAATGATTGATATATCATTAACAGACCATTTTTCCAAATCTTTGCCTGAACCAACATTTTGAGTTATTTTCCGTTTTGTAAATAAATAAATACTAATAAATTAGTCGTGGTTTGTTTAGAGTGTGTTTGATTAGCATTTTACAAAATTGTGACAAACAAAACAAATAAATTGATTTCAAAATGACGGAGAATTAATCAAAAATACATTGTTGAAGGAACCTTTTGCTTCGACATGTTGCGGAAGCTCTCTAACAAAATATAGTCGTGACCAGTTAGTCGCATTTGCAAGTAAAGAGAACAATCACATTCTAAGAATCACAGAAACACAATGCAGTGAAACACAAAGATAATTATGTAATCCACTGCAATCTAAAAATAAACAGTAAGTACATGTCTTTTGGCGTGGCTACCAAGGTCATAAAGCGCTGATTATCTGCAGGAATATAAAACCAGTCTCCTGTTAGTGAAAGTTAAGCATTTCAGTGTTCACCTCCAGGACGGGAATGCCAGTTTTCCCAAAGGGAGCCAGCCTGCAAGGGATAATATTCCAGTAAAAAAAGTCAAGTCGTGGTTTGTTCTTCGTGCTGCTGCTGAGGGCACTTTACTCTCGAGCGCAGTTGCTCCTTTTTGTCTGCATTTTCTCCCCCAGCTTTATTGCCAATGTGAGCTGTTTGTTTATGTCAAAACAAATGCATAATCTTATGCAAACGGAGCACGACTTCTCTGCAAATTGTACGCACGCTTCACATTTAAAGTACCTTTGACAATAATAACCGTGAAGATAGAGGCATGTGCCCAAACAAAAGCTCAAGCCGTAAATTAGTGTTCATTAAATCGCACCGCTCAGTTCCATACAGTTTGCTAATTATTTTCAAACATGTAAAGGGAACTGTATATGATGGCAGATTAAAGCAGCAGATTATCAGTTCACGCTTGCATTCTGACAGATTATGATAACTAACGGCACCACTGGCACGGCGGTTTCCCAGTGATGAGCTCTATCAATGCATCTTCGACACCCCCAGACAACGGTTGTGGTCCACTTAATTGCTGTAATTAATGTTCATCATGGCGAGTGTTTGCGGAGCGACTTCTAAACCCTGAGCCCTCTTGGCTCCTCTCAGGAAGGGGGAATTGGGCAAGCGTGAAGCACTTGAGTTTTTTTTTTTTGGTCATGCTTCGCAAGAACTTAGAAATGAGTGGAATAATTTCTCTGCTCTTAAGCGTGTTCAGAAGGGCTGAGCGGCACGGCTCAGCCAAGTCATTCTCCGCGGCGTGCGTGTGGCTCGCGGGCAATCCTGACCGGGCGGCGTCGAGTTACGTGGACACACATCCACTGGGCTCACAATGCATGGCCGTTTAGGAGCAGGTGATGCATGGCAGAGTGAGCACAATGATCCTGACTCTGTGTCGTGCAAGGCGAGGGGGGTGCCTGTCTTTATGTGACCATGCTGCAGTCTGCTGGACTGTCCTTGATGCACCTACTGCTGTCTGAAGGTGACTGGAGTACAGTGTACGAGGAGGAGATATAAAAATATAAAACGAGGAGGAGGGGGAGGAAGTAAACTCTCACTGTGTGTGGAAGAAGTTATTTTGTTCTCTGAAATTATATAAACTGCTTGTGGCTAACCGAGGCCTCAGCTGCGGTGAAAATGAGCCCCCAACTGCCTTACTCCCTAACAATCTCCTCCACATCTCTGGATCGCCCGTCTCTGCCCCTGAGCGGTGGGAGAGACGCAAACAAAAACCTCCTGCTCTCCACTCCCGTCTGCGTTTTCATTTCCTCTAAGGGAGAGGGGCTCCCTTGAAATATTCAGCAGCCTGAAAGTGGCTTGTCACACTGACCGGGCCATTTTCTTTGATGAGCTCTAGTCCTAACGCTTCAGAGATGCACCTTCCAGCGCCGTCGCTCGAACGAGACGCCTTGCGGAATAGTTATCGCTTCAGAAACGTGTGGAAAAAAAGGAATTCCCGAGCTTTCGAGCGGCTCTCGCCGATCGGGGCGTGTAAACGGAGCCGTGTGACACCGTGGTCAATTGGATTTCTGCGCGCGCTTCACATCCACCCTCCAAATGATGCCAGGCCGCAGTCTCGGCCCCGAGGCTCGGCTCTGCCGCCCCACCCACGGTGTAATTCACTCTCCAGGTAAAGGCGGGTAGTGGGCCTGACCCCCACGGCTCTGGCCGTCGGTTACCGCTGACCTCCAGCAAGGTGCCAATGAAACATGTCCATTGAGTGGTGAGCAGAACAAACTGCCTCACCCAGCTCCTGCTGACAGCTCAGCGTTTTAAGCTGCGCTAAAAGACCAGTGCAGGCCCACGCTCTCACAGCAAGGTCGCCTGGCCTCTGGCCTGAGCCGTGCACTGCAGAGAAAGGTCTGTCCTGAGACAACAAGTCGAGTTCCCACATTATTGTAGCGACGGACAAAAAAAACGAGACAACATTTAATAATGCGGCTTTTCAAACCATAAAGCACTTGTTTTGACTCTAAAATTTAATGAAAACTACAAAAAGTTATAATTAGGTTTACAACTAATCAACTATAGGAGTCAACTATCTCAGTCTGTTGGGAAAATATTTCATGAACTACTGGACAGATTTGGTGCGGTTGATAGAGCTGCTGCTTCGCAGTGAAAAGGTTGCTGGATCGAATCCCAGCCAGGGGCCTTTTTGGGTGGAGTTTGCATGTTCTCTACGTGCATGTGGCACAGCTAATCAACATTAGCCGACACAAAAATAACAATATGGCAGTCGATTGTACAGATTTTGTGCTAAATTTTGATGTGGTAGTAGCTGAGAGTCATTTCTCAATTTTGCAATATTGCATGAGATCGCACATACAGTATTTTCTGGTGTATAGGTCGCACCTGTGTATAGGTCGCATTGTCCAATTATCACCAATAGATTTGAAAAATCCCCAGATTAGGTCGCACTGGTGTATAGGTCGCACCTACGTTTAGCTCTGCTGCAAATGTCTGCCACAGGAGCACACAGCAAGGCTTTTAAGAAGATTAACACTTAAAAACAATTATTTGTTTGATAAAAATTATAGCAAATATATGTCTGAGCTGAACTTTTCCTTAATAAATGAACGTAATTGTGAAATGAGCTGGATTTAAAAATTTGTTTCACCGAAAGTGATAACAAGCCATATATAGGTCGCACCTGAGTATAGGTCGCAGGCCTTGAGAAAAAAAAAAACATAAAAAGGTGCGACCTATACACCGGAAAATATGGTAATCTTTTAAGGTTTGACCAAAATGACTAGCGTGCTGTCATTCCTCAACATCTTAATCTAAAACTTTGGCGTATGGCGGGTGATATGAATTCCTTCCAGAAAATCTAGGATTTTGGTTTTACAAGCATTTCCTCGGGAGGGACAATGATAGCTGTGCTCTGTCTATCCAACTGATTTAACTCTATATTTTCTGAGATTTAAATGAAGTTGCACTTCTAAAAAGAATGACACGCAACATTGTCTTTTTTTTTGTCTGTCAGCCTGCTGGTGTTGTGCCGAGTCAGTGAGCTAGAAAACTGGAGCAATGTGCAGATTGTTGCATGGTGTGCGTGCAGGCAGTCAGAAGTATAATAACGTCTTCAAATAACTGAAGACAAGCAAACTAATCACATGTAACAGAGTAGTTTAGTTTAGGCTAAGACCACGATCAGCTACTAAAATATATAAATTATGTGCTTTGAAGAAAAAAAAAGCCCTTCAGTGTGACATGGTGAAATTAATTCTTATTGGAGTAAAAGTAACTAGAGAAATTGCATTTCCTGTGAAAGTGCAGTGTGAATGATTATTGCTGAAGAACTTGCTGAAATCTAGCTGAAATGGAAGAACAAGCCAAAGTTAGCAGTAGAAAGCAGAAAGAACATGCATTAGGTTTAAATAAGCAGAAATGAGCAGAAAAATTAGAAAATTAGCAAAAAACACTGAAATTAGCAACAACAACAAAATAGCTGAAAAGTAGCAGAAAGCACATAAAATGTGGATTTAGCTGAAAAAATCCATTTAGCACGAAACAGCTAAAAAGTAGCTAATATAGCAGAAAAAGCTGAAACTAGCAAGAAGAAGTTAAAGTAGCAGAAATTGCCACAAAAAACTTTATCTGAAAACAGCTAAAATTAGCTAATAATGCTACAGAAAGAACACATCTGACCAATTAAGCTGATAGAAGCAGAAATAAGCACAAAAAAAAAAAATTGTCAGAAAAAAGCTGAGATGAGGGGGGGAAAAACAGCTGAAAAATACTGGTAGCTCAAAAAGCAGAAGGAAGCAAGAAGGAAGTGGAGAGAGCACATTTTGTTGAATTAGGCTGAAAAGGTTTAACTGAGTGCAAAAGATGCAGAATTAGCTGAGAAAGTTTAAATTAGCATAAAAACAGCTATATATAGTAGCTGAAATTGTCAAAAAAGCTTAAACACAGAAATAATTTAAAGGAGCATAACAAGCTGAAATTAGCAGGAAGAAGTTAGACGAAGCACAAAAATGCTGTAGTCAGCTAAAAGAAGCTGAAAGGAACACAAAACAGCTGGAAAAACATGAAAAACAGATGAAAATAGCCGAAAAATGTTTACATTTGCACAAGGAAGCTGAAAGAAGCTGAAGCAGAACAAAATGTGAAAGGAGCAGTAAAAGGTTGTAAACACATCTAAATACATGCAGGATGTAAGATGAGCTCAGTTCATTTTCTATGAGGGAAAAAAGTGGCAGAAAAGGCTAAATATTTCAAAAAGCTGAAGTTGCACCAATACCAAAAGTCATAGCAGGATTGCCCTGAAAGAGCTGAACATCTTGATTTATGATTGATTGATATGATGAAATAGATTGAAAACTGCAGGATGAGAATCGCGTGGAAAATGTCCAAAAGTAAGATGGGAACAGTGTGAATGCTTCATAAATATGCACACAATTATAATTGGAGTCCAACTTTGTAAGTAAAACTAGCAAAGTGAGCATTTTAGCTCCGGCACAAACAAACATCTTTCCTTTTTGAGTTTGAGTTGATAAAATGATTTCAATTATTAGACACTGACTACCGGTATCTGTAACCAAATAAGACTCAAATCCCTCATTTACAAAGTTAGAAAAGCACATTTGAGCATTAGCACAGTGTGTTCTTGATGCACCACTTTTCCTATTGTTTCTTCTAAAATGTACAAAGAACAAGAAGCCCCTTTCTGCTGCAAATACTTTGACCTTTTTAGAATAGAGTCTCTTTAAAGATTAAGCATGTCATATTTGTGATCCATTATTCCTTCACCAGTTTAGTCTTTGCTTCTCTCAGCAGTGAAGTCAGTGTTGTTTACATTTAACACACGTGACTGGATAAAAATAACCAAGAACAAAAAATTAAAACCCACAGCGACTGGAGAAAGCAGGCAGACTAACGACGGTCTGGTTTGGGTTTGACGGTCGGGGTGTAATGTAGCGTCTGACTCGGCTTGCAAAACAGCGACGACAACGCAGACGACTCAAAGCATGAGGAAAGAGCGTGTCAGATTAAAGTCCGTTGCAGGAGCCTCATGCTCGCTGCGAGAGATTTGGCCCAAAGCCATGTTCCAGATTTGGGGTGGTTCCAGGTGTTACTCAGCACAGTCCTGGAAGCGTGTCGATCCCGCTCCAGGAGCGAAAGCAGACATGACAACAGCAACAATGCACCGGCATTAAATACGATCATCCGTTGGCTGTTTCTATCAGGAGCCTGACACATCGTGCAACTCTGAGGGAGCCACACTGGATTCTTCTTCCTAAAACGAATAAATACAGCTGTTTGTATCAGCTGTTTTTATAAAAAGTTGCTTCAATCTAAAGTTCAGCGTCTTCCTGCAAAAGGAAGACAAGTGTAGACAAAGTTTTAGTTAATATATTTTCTAAAAATGTCACTAACTAAAGTTAAACTGCCTCTTTTACAGCTCTTCATTTCCCAAGGAGTCTGCTTAATGAACTTAATCTCCTTGTGCATTAGAAATGTGATAAAAAATTCATTACATATCATAACATTACTGTCAAGTAACAGTAGCAGGAAAAATATACTTTAGTTAACCTGTTCTTTTCCACGTTTTCACTGCACCAGAGACACGGGAATAAAACCGGGTGCAGCTGTAGTATTGATAAAACATTTAATTAATACAGGATCAAAATCCAGTGAGTCATTTAAAAAGAGTGACGTCACATATTAAAGCAAAAGTTGTTTTTTAAGCAGAACTCGCATGTTTCATAATAATTTTTAATATTTTACCAACAAAACCAGCAGAGTCTAATTTAATCTTCTCATATCTTAATAAAATAATTTAAGGTTTAGGCCAGGAATCTGCAATCTTTACAATCAAAAGAGGCATTAGTCTACTAACATTTTATTTTCTAGAGCTTCAAAACCTACTTAAAGATTGAAAATAACAACAAACTAACACATTTTATTTAATTACTCTACATAAACAAAACATTAAGGCTACAATTTGCTACATAATAAAACCCAAATACAGTACTATAATATACTAGTATTTTGATATGTTTGGACAAAGGATGCTAATTGAAGCTTGTTCTACCTTTTCATATACTTTTTGAAAACATTTTTAGCTAATTTCAGCTGTTTACTTCAAGTTTTCCATGTTAATTTCTGCTCAGACTAACTTATTTCTGCTAATTTCAGCTTGTTATGCTCCTTTCAGCTTTTTATTCATTTATTTATTTATTTATTTATTTGTTGCTAGTTTCAGCTTTTTCTGCTCTTTCGGTTCTTTTGGTGCTAGTTTAAGCTCTTTTCAGCTAATTTCACTTTTTGTTTTTTAGCTCATTTCAGTTAGCCTGGCCCTCGCCATTCCTGCACAGCCCCGCTCAATTCTATTTCCCTTCACTGCTGGGTCTGGGATTTGTCTCATAGACAACGATTTCTCCGGTCATTTTTGACCGGACCAATCAGAGAACAGAAGGCAGATTGGCGGATTACCGGACCAATCAGAGAACAGAAGGCGGAGTTTTGAACGACGTTGACTGACGTCGTCAGTTAAAATGGCTGCCGCCACGAAGGAATTTTCCAGAAAACAAGGTAAAAAACTATTATTTCTTTCCTGAGAAAAACTATATTTCTTAGCTGACGTTATATCAGAAGTGTTCCTGAGCTTAACAGTTCCTAAATCAATTCACGAAATGGTCAAATCTGCTGGATTTAAATAGTTTCGGTTTGACATTTTCCAAACAGCCTCAGGGTGCGCTACGAAAATAAATGATAAAAAATCGAATTTTATCTCAAATGTTTCATCCAGGCCAACAGTCAGTAAATTAAAGACATATAATTACACACTGGTAGCAGAAAAAATATCCACCGAGTGGTTTCTGAGCTTTTTATCTGAATAGCCTGGACCTCGCCAGGCTAAGCTAACAAAACTCCGCCTTCTGTTCTCTGATTGGTCCGTTCAAAAATCGAACGGAGAAATCGTTTTCTATGGGAGGAATGCCAGACCCTAGTCAGAAGCAAAGTGAAGGACAGGGTGTGGTTTTAACCAGGCTACATTTCAGTTATTTCTACTTCCTTATGGTAATTTAAGCTTCTTTCTGCCTTTTCAGCTAATTTCTGCTAATTTCCTAATTGCTGTGCTAATTTCTGCTTATTTAAACCTAATTCAGCATATATGTTCTTTCTGCTCTCTTCTGCTAATTTAGGTTTACTCTTCCATTTCAGCTACGTTTCAGCATGTTTTTTTTAGCTAATTTGAGCTGTTTTTCAGCAAGTTCTTCTGCAGTAAGCATTCACACTGCATTTTCGCAGGAACTGTAATTTCTCTAGTTAATATTTGTTTGTTGGATTTAAGTGTGACTTAGTGAGTTTTATAAAATAAAATAAAAGGCAGGAACACTCACTTTTTAAGTTTTCAATCAAAGACATTAATTTACGTCTGATTCTCCCAAGTTACCAGACTTATTTGGTTATTCATTGTGATGACTCATATATTAGTTCATAATATGTGTGCAAAACCAAAATGTATGTTTGTTCCTGTTCAGCGTCTAGTGTGTCAAAAACAATTTTCCTAAGGATTTCAGAGAAAAGACCACTCAGTGTGGCTGGACAATAGATTAATGATTAGCTAACAGCTGAAGTTCACAAGTTGTTTTTCCTACTGTGGAAATACATATATATTTATTAAGTTTCTGTGTTGTTTTGGGGTAAAGGTACAAAGAACTATAGAAGAACAAACATGGCTGCCAGAAATAAAGTTTTGCTGTTGGCTTTAAAATGTTTTGTGTACCGTAAAAATGACTAAAGAGTTTGTAATGCAACATCTGAGTTTTAGAACAACAATATTTAAACCTAATATAAATGTAGCTGAGCTTGAGCCAGTCCCATTTCTATTCTTGTGACTGCTACATAATAATTACAGGAGAGCTAAAAGCTTTACAAATTTGAGGTAGCATATGTGAAAGATCTGGTAAGCTTCCAATGTATTCCCCGTCGTCACGAGCCATGTGCCAGCTCATCATGCACTAATACAACACATCGTGCATGTGTACGATGCAAACACAAACAGTCCCACACAACAGTCGTTTTCTTGTCTGTCTGCACAGTAGCCAACCGTAGGCATCGCGGAGCTGCAGAAAACAGGCTTAGATACACAGTTCTACAAGAAAACCCTTCTTCTGCGTGAGCTGATCCTTCTTTGTTCTGCATAAATGCCAATTACATAATTCTCCCTGGCATGCAAATCAGATTAGATGAGGCCATGGCAGATCACCTATACTGCTCCGTCTAGTCATGCCTCCAAATACACAAGAACAGAACATTTTAGGACGTGTCACTTCTATGCATTTGGGTGGTTTGAATCCTTCAAGATGCGGTAGATATAACTCCATTTAATAATACTGTACAAGGAAAAATCATTATTATGTGCCTGAAAGAGAAGGCCATTTTCATCTAATGGTAATAGTGTTTAGTGATTTAAATTCTGATGTGAAACATCAAATGTTAGAGATGTCCAGGAGTACACATGATGTACTGTATCAGCAGGATATTTGTATGCTGAGAGGAGACACTGACATTCAGCTTGTGGGCACAGACACACACAGAACCATGCTGGGAAAGTGAACCAATGCAAATTAGTGAATCGAAGGAAAGTGACACTTAGCTGTTGGCTATAAGAAGTCATCAGTAAAATGGTGTGGCCGTGCACAGTGGAGGCAAGAAAGGCACAAAGGGGCTTTCACTCTTTTTCTTTTTTTTTCCCTGAGTGCATATTCGAACAGACACGTGTGTACTTCCCTGGGTGTGTTTGTCTCAGCCCAGGGAACCGAAGAGCATGAAAAAAAGAAAAAGAAACAACTTGCCAACCCAACGTGAACTTTGAGGATGCTTGGACAGCTGGAGGAGGGGAGGCGAAAAGAGGCAGCGAGGGAAGCAGAAAAAATTGTGACTGCAAGACACATTTTGTGATTGTGGGAAGAGCTTGTGTCAAAACCCTAAAAATACACTTTCTGTTTGAAACAAAACAGATTTGTTTCCTTTGTCACACGTTGATGCAGGTTTTGCACATAAAAGATGTTTTAGCATCCAGTTTGGTCAGGCTGCAGGCACATCTTTGTGGCTCAGGGAGAGCGTGAAGGCTTTAAGTGCACGGGCCAGCCTGCAGTAAATGTAGGTTACACAGTTTGCTTTAACCGCTGCAATCCCAGTCTTTCATTCCTCCGGGTCCTCTTCTCTTAATGGTATTATAAAAAACACACAAAACTGGTGACATTAACTTGTTATTCAGCTTCCATTTCAGCAAATGCTAAAAATATACCAGCAAAAGGACTTCTAGAAGCTCCATGCTGTATCTAAATAAAATTTTATAAACTTAATTAGCATTCTTAATGTTATAATCCATCGTAATCTGTGTCAGTTTCTTATTTAGGTCACTAAATGCCATTTGTATAGAACGGATTGTCCTTTTACAAAGTATAATTTTATTCTTGGAACACACTGATGCAATAGTTTTCTCTCATCAGCTGAAAAATGTATCTCGTAAAAAAGTGTGGAGTCTTTTTACTGCATGCAAAGAAAAAAAAAGATTACCGTACATGCCGCCATACACGTCACTTCGCCGTATAAGCCGCATCTATTATACGTCACCACTGACACGTTGCGTTTGTTACGCGTCACTGCTAACAACTCGGAAATGTGGGCTGGTGTTGTGCCAAAAATCGATTGGGTGCCAAACAGCGACCATGGCCGCGGAAGCGTGCATGGGAGGACTTTAACAAGTATTTAACTAGATTAAAACTTTAAAACAATTAAAACAATTCAAAATTATAGTAAAGTTGTGTCTCAGTTTAACTTTTCCTTAATAAATGCACTTTGACGGTCAAATCAGCTGCATTTCAAAATCCGATTGGTGGAAGTAGGAGCGTGCAGAGGGATGACTCACTGTGCATTTCTTCAAAGTTTAACAATATAACCACCTAAAAACAATTGTTTGTTTGCTCGACATTATAGTAAAGGTGGGTCTCAGTTGAACTTTTCCTTAATAAATTAACTTTAACGGTCAAATCAGCTGCATTTCGCCTGGGCGGCGCTGAAATGCAGCTGATTTGACGTTTGTTCCAGGAGTTCTGGAGAAAGACATAGGTGTCTCAGTATGGCAAGACATGTGTCTCATTAAAAGCAACTTTTACCTATTTATGAGACACTTGGCTTGCCATATTAGTCGAGGGCCCTCTAGTAGCTGAAAATGGCAGTGTTCAATATTTTCCATGTCAGAATGAATGAAATCGTCAAATCTCAGCCAAAAATCGGGTTATAAATATGGGGGAATAACATAAATATGTCACTTTGCTGTATAAGTTGCAGGCATGCTAATTTATGCAAAAATTGTGACTTACACAGTGAAAATTACAGTAATTTTTCTTGTCATCAAAAGAGTTTTCTTCCAACAATACTTGTACGTCAGGAGCACATCTATGATGCACGTATAAACCGTGTTTGTACATCAAAAGACCACAGATAGATAAGTAAAAAATGTGTTACTTTTAGGACTGTTTGTCTTTCTGTGCAAAGCGATCAAACGGTGTCCCTGCTGTCTGCCAAGCTGCTGGGTCACAAGGACAGACCCAGACCAATGTGGGTCTGTAACGTGCAGTGTTAGGGGGCCTAATTGATGCAGACACACATGGAAGAGCGACATGACAGGCATCAGCCACGTGTGATAAGCTGCATCGGTTTGTCTGCGTCTTCAGGCGAGGAGGAGACACGCAGAAAGCGATGTCAACAAACGTGCATCATGCACAGCTCATTTACACACTTTTTTGAATGTAGTTATTTCTTTGTTTAACAGCGTATGAAATTGTTGTGGATTTCTTCCTGTATGCCTTTCAGGAAGGCGGAGCTTGGGAGGAAATGACAGTACAGCTTGTGGAACCAAATCCTTGCACGAACAGCAAAGTCACAGCAGTGTGAATTAGAAATGTCTGCTTGGAATACCCCCACGGATCAGCAAGGAAATGTGTTAAAATTGGCAAGAAACATCTGAAACACAGATGTCTAACGGATGTTTCCTGCAACACTTCCTCCTCCTCTGACATGGTGAGCTGTCTCTCTTCTATTCATATGATAATGCACAATCAGGCTGACCAATCCGGACGCTTTTCCAGACACTTTTTTTTTTTTTTCCCTCCCCAAGCAATCAATTTACCTTGGAGAAAGATAAAAGCTTAAGGAGTCGCATAAGAGGCGAGCTGGAGCAAATGGTGATATGAACTGAAAAAAAGAAGAAGAAAAGAACAGGATAAAAAATGTAAAAAAAAAAACCTACCAAGACGGGAAAAGAAGCAGTTGGGGAATAGCTGGATAATGTATGTATAAACACACAAGCCTGTGCATAGGAAGACTCGACTGAAGCTCATTCTCATCTAAGCTGAGCTTCCCCCCTACTGCAGGAGGGACTTCCAACACCTTCAGCTGCAATATAAATGTTAATAGAGTTCAGGGAAAGAAAACGAGGCGTAAACAAACAAATGTGGTATTCCATGCTTTGGGCAGCAGGAGGGCCCTGCCATTGAGCCGCATGTGTTTGTGTACGTATGTACTGGGATGACGAGAAAAGGCAAAAATGAAGATGGGGCTTCTTACACACTCCGTATGAGCTAGGGCCATAGTAGATCTCCAGCAGTGGAGGCTCTAGCTCGAGCACGATTCTGCCAAGAAACCTTTTAACGCTTTGAAGAAGAAACAACAAAAAAAAACGTTGACACGGAGGTTGAGATTTTCCACAACCAGACCAAAACTGAAGGACTCGATTTGGTTTAAAGCATTTGTTTCATCCACAGGTTTGCTTGTCTGTCCTAACTTCTTGACGTTCTACAGTCGCTGCACAAAAATTGGACGGTAAAAAAAAACAGAGATGAGCGGCAGGTGGGTGGTAAACACTCGTATCCTCATTCAAAGCACACAGGCCGCCACTACTCCCCGTCCTGACTTGTTCAAAGAGTTGGCAACCTTCAGACCAATTAGACATCACAGGGCAGCATGCGCAGCACACAGCTTTCATATAAACGGCTCCCCATGAATTTTTAATCAGCTACAATTTAAGGATTTAAATAAAGATCAAATTCTTCCGGCTGCACTGTCGGGGAGGAGGTGTCTGCTTCTATACGTGTGTGTTTGTGTTTCGATGCGCGCACAAGTGTGTTCGTCTGGTCTGCCCCTCCCTCGTCCTTGGCGTTCCCCTCTTCCCGCTCGCTGCAGTCCCCACCTGCCAGTGCAGTGAGCAGAAGCCCGGCAGGTTGTCTAACCCCCAGCAGAAAATTTCCTGACTGACTGGTTGACTGGTTGGCTGGCTGAGTGGCAGCATGTGACGAGCAGGAGACAGATCTGCAGAGAATCGCTGACAGATGTAATTAATGAGGTCATACTTGGAGCTGGCAGTCCCCTTCATATCCAATTGCTGACGACCACAACTGAACACACCTGCAGCTCAAAGCGCTGATAAAAATAAATAAACGAGGAGAAAAGAAAAGCCCAACATCTATCTACAGACAAAGGGGGCACGCAAAAGTAGGACAGATGATTTAAGTAGTAATTTTGTCCCTTTAGAACTTCAAAATTGTTTTTTGTAAACGTAATCTAAAATAGAGTTTAAAAAAAAAGAAGTGCACTACAGATTAATGTGATTCAGCAAAACATGGTTAACTATTTTTACACGTTTTAACGTTCATGGAATTATTTTTAAAAAGTAAATGAACAAATAAATGAACAAATAAATAAACAAATAAATATGTAAATAGATATACAGGTGGTCTCCGACTTACGAGCGTATGGACTTACGAGGATCCGACTTTACGAGATTATCATAATTAATAAAAATATGACATTAAAAAAATTGTTTTTTTTTTGTGTTTAAATGTTCTTAATTTCATGTGTACAGCACTTTGTTGCAGCTGTGGTCGTTTTAAATGGCTTTATAAATAAAGTATAATTGTTATTTTTATGTTTTATTTCAATTTTTAGTGTACTCTGTACTGTATTAGCGATCGCTCCCAAATTCCCCCCGCCTGAAATATAACGAGCAGACCTAAGGCGATTGCTCCCGCTGCCCTGCCGCCTGACAGGCAACGAGCGGACCTACCAATCCGACATACCGGGAGCTGGCCGACATGCTGGAAGCTGCTGGCTTTTTAGGACCGTGCGTGCGATCAGAGGTTGCCTCATACGGATAAATGAGCTGGAAACTCTCTGTGAACTTTGTGGATGTGTCTGTTGTGGAGCAACCGCCGCGATCCTCCGCGATCGCTCTTAAAAAGCGCCGTGCGACAACATTAGCTCATCGGCTAAGCTAAGGCTAGGCTAAATGCTAAGCGGACCCCCACCAGAACCAGACCGAACCGGCGGCCGGGAGCTCGCCTCGATGTCCGCCTAGCAGCCTAAGATGTTGGATGGACATTCAGCTAACGTGGAGAAGCAGCTCCGACAGCCTTTTTTGGATGGATGGACTCGTTAGCACGGCGCTAATGAGTGCAGGCCTAATGGCGGTGGCTAACAACAAACAGCTCACGCGGTCAGCTTGTTTTGGATGAACGAACACTGCGGAGAAACGGCTTTCGGTAAGTTTATTAAAGTAAACTCCTTTTATGGCTTCAAATGTATGGACTTAACAAGCTAACAGTCCTTCCTCTAAACAGTTTGGACCGCGTTAGAGCAGCAGAATGTATGGAGCCCCGACGTGCTCGGACGTGCTAACAGACGAGACAAGCTTGATCAGCTCAAAGTAAGAAATTATATTTTTATTTATCTGTTTTGTACTGTGCAGTACAGTATGCTGTTTCTGTGATGAAAATAACTTTTTAAAAGTACAGCTGCAGTGCACGGGTGTGCACCGCAGC
>JBBPBX010080901.1:0-16066 GCA_038048925.1 Garcialebias charrua | reverse complement strand
TATATATATGTATATATACATACACACACAGTATATACTGGGAGTCCTCGACTTACGGCGCCCCAGACCTACGGCAACCCGGACTTACGAACGAGCCCCGTTAAAACTATGAAATCGAGCTACAACAGAAATCTGGGACTTATGAATTAACCCAGTTGAAAGTATGGAATCGAGCTACGGTATAAGTGTGTCATTACGATACGGGTGGGGGAGGGGGTTACCTTGGCTTTTGGCGCATGACTGTGGTGGAAAAGTACCGCTAGCGGGAGGACAGGGGGGGGGGGATGTATACTGTACACACCCGTTACCTGGCGAAACAAATGTGGAGGGATACAGGTTCTGTGGTAGTATTTAAAGGGACGCGCCAATCCGACCCGCGTGGTTGAGTCTTGGCGATAGAAGAACGAGTTACTATTACGTATTAGCGAGTGTTGAGTTTTAGCACGTTGTTGGCAACATTGTTAGCATTAGCGTACTACTACGTAGTTACGGCAGCTTTAATTATGGGCCCCAAGCGAGCAAGCAAGGCAACAGATGGGAGCGCGGTTGAGGTTAAGAAACCCAGAAAAGCGATCACTTTGGATACGAAAGTTAAAATTATTAAATTGTCCAATCAGGGCTTAACCCCGAAGCAAATTGGAGATAAGCTAGGGTTAGCACGTTCGATGGTGGGAACGATAGTCGCGGACAAGCAGAGGATTTTGCAGCATGTGTATGACTCGGCTCCCATGAGGTCCACCATCATCACGAAGCAGAGGACTGGTTTGATTATGGAGATGGAGAGGGTTCTGGTGCAATGGCTGGAAGACATGTCTCAAAGACGCGTGCCCGTGAGCTTGCCTGTCATCCGGGAGAAAGCTAGGATGATATACCGTAGGCTCCAACAACAAGCGAGGAGTGAGGGAGGTGCAGGGAGCGAGGCGGGGAGGGGGGTGCAGCACAGACTGATCCTGGACAAGGCACATCTGCACAGAGTGATCCTGGAGAAAGCACTTCAGGCATGTCAGCATCAGCGGGAGGTGATAGGGGAGAAGGGGGCAGTGGACCATAGCAGTTCAACGCCTCCAAAGGTTGGTTTCAGCGTTTCAAGGAGAGAGCCAACTTTCACAACCTGAAGATACAGGGTGAGCATTTAATTTCTAATTTTTTATTTTTTAATAGGTAGTCCCCGACTTACGATTTTTCCCCCTTTTTCCTTTTATTACAGTGTTACAACAGCTTAACCGTGTCATGTTTGTGTGCATTTAAAAAGGGGAGGCTGCCAGTGGTGACCACGAGGTAGCCGAGGCTTTCCCTGACACACTGGCTGAGATCATCAGGGATGGCAGGTACACTGCCTAGCAGGTGTTTAAGGTCGATGAGACAGGGCTGTTCTGGGAGCATTTGCCCGACCGTACCTACATCAGCAGAGACGAACAAACAGCACCAGGTCACAAGGTTGGCAAGGAGCGTTTGACCTTGCTGTTCGGGGCGAATGCTTCTGGGGATTATAAACTCAAGCCTTTGTTAGTCTATCAATTTGAGAACCCCAGAGCCTTCAAAAACATTAATAAAAAAACGCTGCCAGTGTATTGGAGCGTAAATCGGAAGGCCTGGGCGACACTGGCTGTGTTCTCAGATTGGTTCACCAAACACTTTGTGCCAGATGTCCAGCGATTTTGCAATGCCAAAAGCATTCCCTTTAAAGTCCTGCTGGTGTTGGACAACGCTCCAGGGCACCCTGCTGATCTCACCGACATTAACTCACACGTGAAGGTGGTGTACCTGCCTCCGAACACCACGTCTCTGATCCAGCCAATGGACCAGGGGGTCATCAGTACCTTCAAGGCGTACTACCTCCAGAGGGTCATCCGTGATACTTTGGAAGAAACAGAGAAGTCTCCAGAAGTCACCTTGAAAGACTTCTGGAAGAAGTACATCTATGATGCTGTGCAGAACATTGGTCACTCCTAGGAACGGGTGACGCAGAACAACCTGAGTGAAGTGTAGAAAAAGCTATGTCCACAGCTGGTTCAGGCTTCACCCAGTTCCCAGGAACTGACCAGTGTCATCGAGAACGTTGTGGAGATGGGCAGGTCACTGGAGCTCAAGATGGACAAGGACAATGTCCAACAGCTGATGGGTGAAGCAGGACAGGAGTTGTCCCCGGATGACCTGATACAGCTGGACAGGCAAGTCCCGGATAAGGAAGAGGAGCAGGTCATGCCAAGCCCTCCACCCAAGACCTTCACCAGGCAGGAGTTGACGAAGGCGTTTAAAGACCTCCACAGCTGCTTGGCCAGGATTGAGGCACAGGACGCAGATGGGGAGAGGTTTGCCAGGGTCTCTAGAGCTGTCCTGGATGACATGGCATGTTACCAGCAGATCCTGGATGTAAAAAAACAGGAACAGGTGCAGAGCACCATGCTAAGGTTTGTCACCAAGGTCCCAGCAGCATCCCCAGGATCTGGTGGTGCAGCAGAACAAACTCCATCCAGTCCTACTGCAACAAGCCAGGAGGAGTGCATGGACAGCTCACCCTCTCCCCAGTAAAAGATGCCTCTCCCTCCCACCTGCTCCCTCCCTACAGGTACAGTAATGAAATGTTATTTTTATTTTTTATTTTTCTGTTTTATGTCATGTTATACAGTAACTTCATCTGTTAATCCATTTGTATCTGCTTATGTTTGCAGCCTACTGCTCCTCCTCTTCCTCCTCCTCTCCACCAGCTCCACCATCCCATCACTGACTTTCCCACCTCCACTAATCTGCATAGCATCCTCATAAAGGTATAGCAAAGACATGTTAATTTTTTTCCTTTATTTTTTTGTTTTATATTATAGCTACATCTACTGTATTCATCACATCTCTCTCCATAGCTTCCAAAGCATCACGACCCTTGGTTCATCCACACATCTGCACCACACCATGCAATTAAGGACAACATGATTTTCTCAGTGTTTCAATTTCTGCAGATGTTCATGTTTGTGTGTCTTTCAACAGAGAACACGTGCTACGCCCACTTCATGGACAGACCTGTGTCCTCTGCTCTCTCCTCCCGCTTTCTCCAGCCCCTGGTCCATCCATACATCTGCACCACACCATACAGGTAAGGACAACATGTTTTCTCTGTGTTTCAATTTCTACAGATGTTCATGTTTGTGTGTCTTTCAACAGAAAACACGTGCTACGCCTGCCTCATGGACAGACCTGTGTCCTCTGCTCTCTCCTCCTGCCTCCTCCAGCCCCTGGTCCATCCACACATCTGCACCACATCATACACGTAAGGACAACATGTTTTTCTCTATGTTTCAATTTCTGCAGATGTTCATGTTTGTGTGTATTTCAACAGAGAACACATGCTGCGCTAACCTCATGGACAGACCTGTGTCCTCTGCTCTCTCCTCCTACCTCCTTCAGCCCCTGGTCCATCCACACATCTGCACTACACCATACACGTAAGGATAACATGTTTTTCTCTGTGTTTCAATTTCTGCAGATGTTCATGTTTGTGTGTCTTTCAACAGAGAACACATGCTGCACCCGCCTCATGGACAGACCTATGTCCTCTGCTCTCCTCCTGCCTCCTCTAGCACTTCTCCATCCACACATCTGCACCACACCATACACGTAAGGACAACATGCTTTTCTCTGTGTTTCTGCCTAGCTTCTCCCCATACCATCACCTGTTTGTGAACACCTACAGTAAGTAGAACTTGTTTACTGTCAGTGTTTTATCTTTTTATTGCTGTTGTAACTGCAGCTGTTCATATTTGTGTGTCTTTCAACAGAGAACAAGTGCTCAGACTGACCTCATGGACAGACCTATGTCCTCTGCTATCTCCTCCTGTCTCCTGCCTGCTCCCTAGCTTCTTTCCATACTATCCCCTGTGTGCCAACACCTTGTGCCTAACACTGACATGCATCCACATCAATGACTGCTGCCCAAAAAACACACACCTGACCTGATGGACAGACCTGCCTACTCACATCAGGACCACACATCTGAAATGTACTCATATCTGGACTCCCATGAACCTATCATTCATGGTTGAATCAATGCGTAATGGCTAAGCAGTTCCATCTGATCCAGGTTTGAACTTCAGAACCACATAATACAGCCTGTCTACCTCCACTTCTATCAAAGTAAGGGAAATTTCTTTTCTATGCTATTTTTGTGCTGCTCCTAGCTTTTTAAAGTTCCTGGACTGTCCACTAAGGCACTGGTTTTTCATACATGATGGTTACAACATGTTTCTGATGGATGTCAATTCTCAGAGTCAGTCAGAGTCAGAGTACTTTTATTAACATTGCACAAGTTTTCACCAATACAGCGTGAATATGTACGCACAGTCATCCTAAAGGGGGGGGGGGGTGAGTGTGTGAAGCTGCTGCCTAATTCAGACCACAATAGACGAATCACATTATGTTCTTCAGCGCGGCCTCTCTCATCCGTATCGGGATGAAGGTCAAAGGTGTGAAACAAGGAAAGTACCATAAGGGTCACAGCGTTGGTATTAAAAAAATGTATCACATTTTGTCTGCCAAGACACCACATGAGACAGTAAAAACCATACCATAAGCACATTTAAGACAGTTACATGTTGCATTTTGAGACTGAGGCAGGGAGATTTCTGTCCATGAGACATTCCAGATAGCAACAGTCTGAGAACCAGCCGGCCTCCGATAACGCTCATAGAAAAGTTCTCCGGGGGGGTAGCGGACAAGACAAGAGGAGCAGCTGTTTGTCCTCAGTAAAACACGTCTCAGGAGAAATTAGATATCCAGCCTTTTCCAAGGCTGTTTCCAAGGGAGTCAGATAAGAATGGCAAATATTTTCACTTCAGGCTCACATTGTAATTTCTGCAGCCTTCAGTCAAGCTCTGTCTTCAGATGCTGACCAGTACAGCGTCCAGAGTCCTAATCCGAGGGTGATCTGTTCACCTTCTGGATAAGCTCGCAAACAACTGATTTCTCGAGGTCACTGCGCAGACCAGACGTCGGGTGCTCCAGGCAAGTCCTGCTGAAGTCTCCCTCGTTTGCGATAGGCCAGTGCTCTACAAAATGCCAAAAAGCAAAGCGTGGCCATTATAATCCAATATAATTCAGATTCTTCACTTCCTCCACAGAGCACAGCACAGAGAGCGAGACGCACACTATCCAAGCAGGAATCCATGGCGTATCCATCTGTGTGGATAGACCGGCTCCCCTGGTACCTTGTCTTCTGTTGAAATCTTGTTCAAAGAATCGAATGCCCATACCTCCAATCCATCTTAATTTGCGTTTGAGGTGCTTTTCTGAGGAGCTGCAGGCAGCAGCAGGGGGGCGGGGGGGAAGGACGGGGGAGGAAAGGACTGGAAGCGACTGCCTCAGTCAAGAGCCAGAACAGAAAAGTGATAATCTTGTCAAATTCTTGTGAAAGTCCTCCCGTGCATGCCCCAGCAGCGGCCATTAGGCAGCACAACACTGGTCCACATTTCCAGGTTATCATAGATGCGATGTATACAGCAAANGGGGGGGACGGGGGCGGAAAGGACTTGAAGCGACTGCCTCCGTCAAGAGCCAGAACAGAAAAGAATCACATAATACAACCTGTCTACCTCCACTTCTATCAAAGTAAGGGAAATTTCTTTTCTATGCTATTTTTATGTTGCTCCTAGCTTTTTAAAGTTCCTGGACTGTACACTAAGGCACTGGTTTTTCATACATGATGGTTGCAACATGTTTCTGATGGATATCAATTGCTACTGATGGTTGAGAACTGTTTATAATGGACGTCAATTGCTGCTGATGGTTGAGAGCTGTTTATGATGGATGGCAATTGCTGCTGATGGTTGAGAACTGTTATTATGGATGTCAATTGCTACTCATGGTTAAGAACTGTTATGATGGATGTCAATTGCTGCTGATGGTTGAGAACTGTTTATGATGGATGTCAGAACGGTCCAGATCACAGTCGCAGCTGTAGAAGTTTTTAAAGCTCTGGGTGGATGTGCAGGCTTTAAAGTTCGTGAGCTCCGCCACAACATCCATCATGTCAACACTTCAGACTGTTTTGAAGCTCCTCTCCAGAACCGAAAGTGAAAAAGTTCATCACTTTATGAAAAAAATAAAACTGATGTCAACAAGCCCTGGAGCTCTGATGATGATGATGACCGAGCGATTTAACCGCCTCATAACAACAGTTCAAGAAGAGGTATTGTTGTCTTATTAATATTATCATCTATACAACTTTTTAATTTAAAGTTATAATCTTATTAACTCTTTCTTTTTTACCTCTTTGTGTTCTTCAGGGAAATCCACCACATCACCTCCAGTAGAAGTGTGTGACTGAACTCTGAACTTTTCCAGAGACACCCTGATGCATGCTCAATAATCCAGGTAGAAAAATCTAAAAAAGCTAAGTCTGGTCCTCTTCCAGGGACCTGTCCCACCTGGGGGAGCAGGTCCAAGAAGAAGTTGTGAGTAATGAGGACAAATTGCACTACTTTTACACAACTTTTTATATCTACACTACTGCTGATATATATATATTATTTTTACTAGCCTTATTGCATATGCCACTTTACCTCTGCACACCTGCTTCTGCAGGACTTGGTGGCTGCAGAAGAGGTCATGCAATCATGTGAATCAGCTGTTCTGGAATAGGCACATCTAAAACATTCAGAAAAGGGAGGCCTGAGGACTTGAATTGAGAATCACAATTTTATATACAAATTATACTACAGTGGACGTATAATAAACCTTTTTCTTTTTAACCCTCTTTTGGTATCCTGATACATGCTCAATAATCCAGGTAGAAAAATCTAAAAAAGCTAAGTCTGGTCCTCTGGACCAGAGGACCAGACTTAGCTTTTTTAGACTCTTTTGGTATGTGCGAGGTTATTACAGCCACCGTATTTATAGTCGCAGCGGAGAGTAGGGGGGCGCGGACCGGATTCTTCTTCCTGGGGGGGGGCTTAACAGAAAATAATTGAGAAGCACTGGCCTATCCTAACAGTTTTTTAAGATGAAGGAGTGAGTTTAATTGTCTCCCTTTCACATAAAGGGAGCTAGCTCCCTTTATGCGAATGGAGCCTGCATGGAGGAGGGAGACAATTCCACTCAATCCTTCATCCATAGGCGTAGATCCTGGGGGGGTCGGGGGGGTCCGGACCCCCCCAATCTTGGGGAAATATAGATCTGTCCCCCCCAATAATTCAATAAAGGAAATCGTGTCTTTAAACAATATAAATATAAAAAGGCAAAAAAAGAGAGAAATCCGCCATTATTCTAAAAAAAAAAGAAGGAAATTTTGCCCACCCCCCCTTCTCTGTTGGCAAATGGTTTAGTCCAATGTTTACAAGGAACAACAACAGCAGCGGAGGTCACAGGCTCGCGGAGCCGCTGGTGGGGAGTGAGCTGCTGCACAAAGTACTAACTTCCAGTAAGTAGCTACTTAAAACATAGGTGACAGTGACTGGGAGGAAAAGGTCTTTCACAGTGTTGAAAGACAAGTGTGTCTGTGCATCATTAGTGGCAGAAAAACACTTTGGAGCGTCACTTCATCAGCTAACACACTAGCTTCAATGCTAACTAGCTCCCTGGTGGGCTCTGCAACAGACAGTAGAATGTCAGCGCAGCTTTGAGCAGGATGGATTCACATTCATCATATTTTCAGGTGTGGAGCTCTTGAAAGAAGTAATGATAAAATATGTGAAAGATAATTAATTTAAAAAGAGTAGAGAAGATGTGATGATTAGTTAAAATGATTTCATATGTGTAGCACTTTGTTGCAGCTGTGGTTGTTTTAAGGGCTTTAAATTATTATTATAAAAAATGTTGAGGATCAATACTTATGTCACATGGTTAATTAAAAAATGTCACTGTTTATTATATTACATTATTGATATTTTGTATCTGCAACTGGAACATTTTATTCTTAATAGGTTCTTAAAAAATGCTACAGATTTGTTAAGGCATATTTTGAATGAATGTTACAAACGTGTTCATTTCTACAAAACAGTTAATAAAATATTTATAAAATACAACGAATTTCAAATGTTACAAACTGAGTTTAACATAAAAGAAATAGTGTTTATGTTTAAATATCAGTTAATAAGTAATCCATTATGCCCCCTTGTTTAGGACTGGAACCAATCAAGAACCAATCTCAGCTGCTTTTGGGTGAAGGCAGGGACACCCAGGACACGTCTCCAGTCCATCACAGAGACAGACAAAGAGACAAACAACCATCCACACTCCCAGTCAAAGCTAAGAACAATTTACATTTGCACAGAAGAACCAAAACATTATTCAAACTGAGGACTCAAGTTCTTGATTGAGAGTTCTAATCACTACTGGTAATTATCAATAATAATTGATCATATTTACCAAGCTAAAGCATTGTGTGGAGTCTTTAATAATACAGACCAGATCAGATGTGATCAGGCAGTCATATATTCACATGTATGTAAATGTATTATTATTAATACTATGATTAAAGTTGAACCATGCAAATTTGTTTGGAACGAACAAGTGGACCTTTGTGCCTCTTGGTTCCACTGAAGTAGCTCTCAGTCTCAAAAAGTTTGGTGACCCCTGCATTAAAGTATTTCTTCTCCTTGAAAACTGTTTTCTTTTTAAGCATTAAGATTTTGGGAAGATGTTGTACCAGATTATCAGTGACACTGACCACAGCAATCTATGAATACAAGCCAAACTGAAATTTAAACAATATTTAGAGGGGACCTATTTTGCAAAATTCTCATTTTGCCACTTGTCATTATTTGTCGTCTATTGTACTGCAGATTGAACACATTACATTTTTTAACAAGAGTAATGAGTATCACTGTTGTACTGATTAATAGTAGTATTAAGACTACTAAATAAAATACATGCCATTTAAATCAATATTATTGTTGATTATTCTGCATAGTATATGCATGCAGTTTGGATAAACTTCCCTCTGTACATTTTGCATTACATTTCACTGTAACTTTGCCGACCCCCCCAAAATTGCTCTTAAAAAATTTCCCTGTTTATGGTCCCCCCCAATAATGAGATGAAATCTACGCCTTTGGAACTTATATTTCACATATATGTTTCATATGTTTCTCTTTTTAATTTTATACAATAACTTTGGAAAACACTTAAACTTTACATATATGAAGAAATACAATTACATATAAGTTTTTTGTATTGAAAGTACTTTTTTTTACGGAAATTGATGTGTTAAGGAAATTGACGTGTTTTTTTTGTTAATGGCTACCAACAAAAAGTATTTATAAAAAACGTATATGAGTATGAACCATTACATTTATATGCATAAATGACAGGTCAGCTTATGAGAATTGCATAACATTAAAAAATTACCTATTCTTATGGTTTCATGCAGTTACCATCAAATTTACATAATAAACACGAGTCACTTTAGAAATTGACAAATTTTTATTTGAACTTATAATGGTAACATGGTAACTAACATGGTAAACGAGATGAAAAAATTAAGCCTTTTAAATAGCTAAAAACTGTCAACACTTCACACTAACAAATTCACAGAACAATGTATTTAATCTCAATTAGACATTTTTACTTTTAGCGCGAAGCTCTGTGATCTTTCCATTGAGCGTGCTTCCAATGCTGGAGGGCTGTGTCCCAGGCCACCGCTCAAGAGTTGCACCTACGTATGAACACAAAAGGGACATGGAAAAAGAATATCAGTACAATTGTTAATTTGAAAGAAACCAAGAAAAATCAACATTAGAAGGTTATTTACATCAAGGTGTGGGGGTTAAAACATTTTATATCACTCTATATGTCTACTAAGAAATACTGTACCCTGATGCATGCTCAATAATCCAGGTAGAAAAATCTAAAAAAGCTAAGTGTGGTCCTCTGGACATTCAAAAAACAAAGCAAAAACAAAGCAAAAAAAAAATGTAGAAACGTTTCGTCTTTCGTCCGAAAGACGTCCTCAGTCTGAGTTGCTGTATTCAGCTCAGTCTTATAAATAGCACCCTCTCACAGTGGATCAGCCAACTGGTTGATCCACTGTGAGAGGTGCTATTTATAAGACTGAGCTGAATACAGCACCTCAGACTGAGGAAGTCTTTCGGACGAAAGACGAAACGTTTCTACTATTTTTTTTGTGCTTTGTTTTGTTTTATTTTTTGAATGTCCAGAGTACCAGACTTAGCTTTTTTAGATCTACTAAGAAATCCATTTCATAAAGTCAAGGCCCAGGTATAGCTCGGCGTTCGGCCGTACGGCGCTCGACGCAGTTCGAGTGCGAGGCACAAGCGTAGCCCCGCAGGGCACAAACGTGCAAAGCTCAAATTTTACGACTGCGTACGCGTGGCGCGTTGTCGTACAATAAACTGCCCGGCGACGGACTGTTTTGGATGTGACACAAATGTATTAAATTCCTCTTCTTCGTCCCTGATCTGGACTTTTCTTTTGTTTTTTTTGCCAAAAGTCAAGTAATCGCTTCCTCCTCCGCTGACTCCATGACTGAAATGATGAGGAAATGAATGAATTTGTCACGAGCGAATTAAACTCGGGTCCTACGTAGCTGCGCGAGGTTCTGCAGATTTCCTGGTGTGCTGTGGGCTGCAGGACCAGCGCTCCCTGTTTTTTTTTTTTATAACTTTTTAATAAGATATAAACACAAAACACTGCTGCGCTGAAGCAGCCGGCTCGCCTTTTTTTTCTCCCCCCGACCTGTCAATCAATTCAGTAGGCGTGTCAGCAAATGATCAATCAGCGAACGTTTCTGCGCTGTGGCTTCTCAAATTACGTCAAGAATTTGGAGCGAAAACGCGAGAATGAACGTGAGAAAAAACGCAGAGCTGTGCCATTTAACGCGCGCGAAGGGAGCGGCGTTCGGCCGAAAGCAGAGCTATACCTGGGCCTTAATGAACCAGACACAGTACACCAAACTGTTAATGTGTACTGTAGTCACACTCTGACACAATAAAAGTCTGAAAACTTACTGTAGATAGCATCCAGTTTTTTTGTCCAGAGGTAGACGAGCATCTCCTCGGCCTCGTTTCCCCCCTCGAAGATTGCTGACCAGCAGAGTCTCCGCAGGAAAGACTGCTGGGAGCAGATGCCTCACAAAAACTGTAGCCGAGTTTGCATTGGTAGCATAGGCCCAAGCCAGTTTCTCGACCGTCACTCCAGTCCCAGGATGGATCTCCACCTGTTTAATGGAGACATGCAAAAGGTGCATTTAGGATACTGTATAGTGATGAATGTTTTTATTCATTCTTTATTAACCAATCACCTTAGATGACAGGGTATCCCTTGTTGATGGAATGACCGACTCGCATGGGGAGCTTGAGGGTGTAGGTCTGGAGAGGGACGGCAGTGAATCTGCAGATGATGGACCAGGCCTGGACTGCAGAGAACTTTTTGAGGTGGCAGTTGTGGTGTGTTCAGTTCTGAACTGTACCTCTTAGGATGTTCAGCTAGATTAATTACAGTCTTCATAGACTTTAGGAGTTCAGGCAGATCTGTACCAATTAGATAAAAAAATATTGTTCTTTATTACAAAGTTCAGTTTTGTAAAAACAGATTAAATTATTTGAATTTTATTGACTGTGTAATTGTTAAATGAGTGAAGTGATACCTTGAAAAACCAACTCCCTCAGTTTAGCATTCTCGTCTTTCAGTTCCTGGATCTGCCGCTTTAATTCAATCACTGTCTGACTTTCCTCATGTTGAAGGTCTGAAGGCGGAGTATCACTGTACATGGCGAGGAATTCCTCTGCAGGGTCCTTCCCAGTGAGAGCTTTTGGCTTCTGTGTACGCAATGATAAAGAGAGAACTGTCAGTATATTTGTATGATACCGAACTCTAAATAGATAAAAGAAAATTGATGTCACCTTGGCTTGAGTCAGAATCTGAGTCTCATCTGTATCCGAGCAGTCAGAATTGTGTTGGTATTTTAGAGGGCGGACAGATACCCTCTTGGTCAGCTCTAAAGGAATGGATGGGTGGAGCAATAAAAAATAAAATAAAAAACAAACTCAAAAAGTGACCTCGTAAGTACTCACTAGCTTTGTTCAGTAGTTCTGTGGAGGCGTTGCATAGTTTGGCAGCTGGACACCTACACAGGTGATTTAAAGAAAAATAAGCATGCCCATTTTTAATAAAAGGGCTTACTAAAAAGGTCATTACTTTTGAAAGCGGAATTAAAAAATCTACATTACCTCTGACACGCTCTTCTTCATCAGAAGATGTTAATCCTGCAAAAAAAGTTCACAAACATTGATGTGAAAAAAGTTTTAGGCCCAATTTTTGTCAGCAGATTACATATGTATAAATCACTTGAGAATGACAAACATACCGCTTAAAAAAACCTCCGGAGCTACTTTTTAAGTGCGACTCCTTTTGGATTTAGTCACCATGTCCAGGTCCTCCTCATCCTGCTCTGCCTGACTAGTCAGGTTGTAATTCTCACACTCACAACGTTTGGCTTAAGTGAGGAGAGAGAAAAAAACACATTTCAACAATATTTGGATTAAGATATACATTTCATTTTAAATGTATCAAAACTTACCAGAAGTACAGTACTTTTTATCTTTATTAATGGGATGTCATCCAGTCACCCCCAGGGTTAATTTTATCCCTCATTGCCTGTTTGGTTTTTGTGGCACTCATCTTATTTGGCCAATTACCACACTTCACTAGTATTGGCCAGAATTGGACACCACTACTTTTGAAAAGTGGGACACCATCAATGTTTACAGTAATCTGCACATCATTGCTGACGTAAATAACGACAGATCCCCTTCTCTAGGTCATAGTACATGTACTGCCCGCCACATTTAGGCTCCGTGGTGTTACACTGTGGTGTAGTAGTGTATGGCAATCCACAGGCAATATGTGTCCTTGCTTTCTTAATCGGTCTTTTGCAGACACGTGACATTTTGCACTCCCGGTCGCCATATTGTATGGATACCGGTTCATTTAAACAGAGGAAGTCCATGCCTTAGCTGCTACCTCGTAAGGATCAATGTTGTTAATTGAAGCTAACTTCACCATGTAACGTTCTATGGCTTCAAGGTTGAGTTTCTCTCTATAAGGCTTCTGCTCATTTTTATATTTAGTTTGCATTTTGCTGATGTTATTGTTCTGTATCGCACTGTGTTTAACATGGACTTCCTCTGTTTAAATGAACCGGTATACACCCAACATGGCGACCGTAAGTGCAAAAAGACATGAGCCGTGACGTCACGTGCAAAAGACCGATATGGCCAATAAACCATTAAGTGCTCTGTGTGTCAATGTGTGTTCTAAGGCCCAGCCATTACTGTACTGTAATGTAGTTCACTTCGCCTATCCTAACACAGTACCCTACATAAATATCAAAAAACACATACAGTACATTTAGAGACAATTTAGAGACAATTACAGTAAATCAAAAAATAAAATTTCTTACTTTGAGCTGGTCAAGCCTGTCTCCGTCTTTTTAGCATGTTAGCTCCTTGCACGTCCGACCTCTGCAGCTTTGTGCTGCTCCACGCGGTCCAAACTGTTTACAAGAAGGACTGTTAGCATGTTAACTCCATACATAATGAAGGGGAAAAGAGTGAATAACTTACTGCGCCGTTTCTCCATCCAAAAGGCCGCGTATCGTTAGCATTTTAGCTCCGCAATTTGTTAGCGTTAGCATGTTAGCTCGTTGCTACTCCGGTCAGGTCCGGCTCGCACGCTGTCTGCTGCTTCACGCAGTCAACAGCGTCTTTTTCATTCGCCCATCTGTCCCTCAGCACAACCGCCGTTCATCTACATCTCATGTATCCATGCGCAGGAACCTCTGAGCGGACACAAGATTTGACTGTCGAAGCCGAGGCAAACCGAAGCTAGCCAAAACATGGCGGCACTACCGAAAACTGACTGCTGCCGGAAACTGTGGGAAACTGCCGCAAACCCTATCTGGGTGTCCAAACATAACAAAATAGAATTTTGACACACCTAAAACAATTAAAAGTCAAATTAAATTTACACATGAGTTTGTAATAATTGCAGAGATGTACTGTATAAGGTTAGGGACCTATTGAATGACAAAGCATTGTATCTGTTTAAGTTATGAAAACCATATGGAGTCATGAACTTTCTTGCATGTGGAGTCATATTTCAGTGTATTTAGGTGAGTTTCAACACGTTTGATACTGTGGAGCGAAAACGTTTGTGTGGAGGTGAGCACTTTATAAATAAAGATAAAGATGACGTTTTCACAGCAGGTCAAAAATGTGCATATTTTTATGCACCCTCATGCAACATTCTTTTTGATACATCCTGACATGTGCAGGGAACCAGGTGCACATATGCACCTTTTGATACATGAGGCCCAAGATGTTTTTTTTTTTTTGGCACTACCATATTTTTCAGACTATAAGGCGCACTTAAAATCCTTTAATTTTCTCAAAAATCGACAGTGAGCCTCAGGTGCACCTTATGTAAAAACTCTGGTTGTGCATACTGACCTCAAGTTAGATTTTATTCAACAAATCAGTTCGAGGTCAGTAAGCACAACCAGATTTTTACATAAGGCGCTCCTGATTCTGACTGTTTTGTTTCACTTAATGCACCTTATAATCCTGTGCGCCTTATAGTCTGAAAAATATGTTACTTACTTTTATAACCTTTTGTTACTCTTTCCAAAATATTCTGGAAATGTGTTGCTGCCATGAAATAAAATAAAAAATATCTTATACTTTACAAATAATGGTACAATTTCTTAATTTCAACAATTAATATGTTTACTATGGTCTACTGTGAATAAGTATTACATTAATGAGACTTGCTAATCATTGTATTCTATCTTTTCTTTTCCATTTAACCCAACATCACAATCTTTTTGGAGCTGGATTTCTCCTACTCCTTTTCCCAGGTTTCCTCCAGGGTGGACCAACATTTAGGAGCAGTGGAGGCAGCCGGCAGAAAAATGGATCCATAAAAACACCTGCTAATGCACAAAAGCCCACACCCAGACAATTATAGCTTGCTATAGTTCCAGTAAAACACCTCTGGGGCCGTCTGAGGCTGAACACTCCAAATGTGTGTGTACTCAACTGGAGGATAAATGCTAGAGATGATGTGTTAGTGAGACAGAGACAGGTGGATGTCTGATAATTCTGATAATTCACCCCTTTGTTTCAGTGTCACTGTGATAATAGCTAGCTGTCTTTTTTTAAAAGTCCAGCTGCAGGTAAGAAACCCTCTTGATTATAGCTTGCTGTTGAATAAGGGCATAAAGCACGTGGGAGTGTCTGGGTGTGAGGAGGACACTCCAAACAGACCTCTTTCTAATAATGCTGACATCTCACAGGGGAAGCCCTTCAAGAAGATGCCAGATGGAGACAAACAGATGTAACGTAGTTAAGAAATAGTGAAGACAGGATATTTGCAGAGCAAGGAAGGGGCTCATTGCCCTCTGCGCCTTCTGTTCTGCGCCCTGAGACGACTCATGCTGTGACTTGGAGCTGTAGAGATAAACTGAACTGCCTTCCTGCACACACACACCAAGACGGTTGAAGCTGCACAAGAGGATGAAGCTCAAATCTCCACAAATCACTGGCGTTAAACAGACTGTAGAGATACAGCACCAGTCAAACACCTAGACAAAGCTTCATGAAGACATAACATGCAAAGCTGCCGTTTTTTGAACATTTTGAGGGAGATTTCAGCAGCGTCTTTACAAAAAGGCACATTGGCATGAAATTTTGGTTGTTTTGTGTAACAAATTTGGTTTGAATCATTTCCGTTTTGTGCCGAAATACTCTAAATAATAAAATCAACTGCGTGTTTTAAGGTTTTTAAAAAATATAAATGATTTATTTTTCATTCCTACAACAACCTCACACCTTAGAAAATAGACAGGTAAACTAAAACAGGGCATACTCATGATTCGTTATAAAAATTCTGGAGTAAGGTCAAATCAACATGAAGCTTAAAACTTTTAAGCCCCAATCAATAAGTATATATTTAGATTTTGTACTGGTAAGTTCGGCAAAAAGTCAAACTGAACTCCAGTCAGATCTACAATATATGACATAAAATATATATTTTTTTATTTTATTTTGAAAATTGGAAGATT
>JBBPBX010080900.1:4581-16066 GCA_038048925.1 Garcialebias charrua | reverse complement strand
CTGGTCTCACAGACTGGAGAACTTGCCGCAGTGTAAGCATCTTGAACTTAAAAGTTTTAATTATTTTATTGAGAGTCCTGAGATCTAGAAATGGTCTCAAGGAACGATCCTTTTTGGGCACCAGGAAGTACTTGCTATAGTGGCCAGAGCGTAGTTTGCGTCCTGAGACCAATCTAATCACTCCCTTTTGCAACATCGTTGAAACTTCCTCCCTCAGCACGTGTGCACGTGTAGGGTTGATCTTAGATTGCAGCACCCCTGAGAAGCGGGGCGGTCTCTTTGAGAACTGCAACTTGAGCCCGTGATGTATTGTTGTCATGACCCAATCATTTGGTAGACACGTCTCCCAAGCCTACGCATGCGCGCTGAGCCTGGATGGCATGCTGAACTGCTGCTCCTCATGTTTCAGCGATGAAGGGGTGACCTTTGACCCCTTTCGCTGCCCTGAAAAGCCATCTCTTTAGACTAGCTTATCATTAACTTTACTATATGTATTTTTATCTTCCATTTTATATCCTTTATGTATTTTATATTTCAATTTGTCGATGATAATGTTTGCTCTGTATTCACTGTGTTGGTTTGTTAAAGGTTCAGTCTGCAGTTTCTGTAGAACATCAGCACTTAGAAAAAATTTCAACAAGCAAAGCATTCTGATCCCTCCCCCTCAGAGCCATATATGGCTCTGCCCCCTTGTGGTCTGTTGAAATTCAAATTCAAGCTCTGTTTTTATTGGCTGATTCAAATTCAAGCTCGGTTTTTATTGGCTGGTTACAAACTTTGTTTTTATTGGCTGGAAAATGGCGGGTCACTTTTTCTTTTTAGAAATGCTTATTTACCACCTGGAGAAGCAAGGGGACAATATTTTTTTAAGTTTTTTTCAGAGATTACCTCTCTAACATCAATCTAGTGACAGAGTGAAGAAATATGTTAAAAATATATTGTTAGAAAAGTTACATATAGCAGCTTTAAGTGTCCTTGGGTGTCATGAAAGGCGCTTTTAAATAAAATGATTATTATTATTATTATTATTATTTCGCGCTTTTTCGAGCAGGATGCTCGGCCCAACAGAAGATATTGCGAGATCAGGCCATCTCTGGTGGACCTCGTGTATCTTGCTGTGGTTCAAAGTTCGACCATGTGGTCTGGGTTTTATAAAAATGGGACTCGAGTCAAGAACCAGGGCAGTCTGTGCTTTGGTACTTTTATTTTTGTACATGTCTGAAACAGTGTTTGTTTTGTTTACACATATAGTAGGCAAGTCATGTTTAGTGGACGCACACATGTCAACCAGCTCCTCGTAGTTTCTTACGAGCAGAGACTGGGATCAGAAAGTTAGGTTCCCATACCTCGTGGGCGGGCAAACCTGTAAAATTATCAGTTCGTCCTGGTTCATCAGGTCCGAAACTGGTTTCCGTAAGAGGAGGTCGAAGCAGCACTCGGAAGGTACTAAGAAACCTCACTGTCTCCCGCGGGTCTCTTTCCTGGGAGACCTCACGTGTTCTCCTTTGGTGGGACAAATCTTTTCCTTGGCAAACCCTCGCGAAGGGCTTCCGCTTGTTTGCGTCTTTGTTCCAACCTTGCCTGGAAACGTTCCAGGGCTCTCCCAAAGAGTCCCGTCGACTCAATCGGGTGCTGGAGGAAAGTGGACCTCTGGTTCTCCGGGAGGTCCAAGAATGTTAGCCAAAGATGGCGCTGGGCGACAACTATTTCCGCCATTGCTTTGCCCTGGGAAATGGCTATTGTCCCCATCATGCGGAGCACGAGGTCAGAGGCACGGCGTGCCTCCTCCATGGCCTCTGTTGCGGCCTGTTCCTCTTTTGTTCCCTGGATATCCGGCAGTTTTTCTGCCAGGTACGCCTGCTCCATGGTCGATGCATTCATTGCGCGAGCCGCGAGGCCCTGGGCCTTATAGCACTTCTCGAGTTGTTTCTCCGAAACGCGGCAGGCCCTGTTGGGTAGCGCTGGTTTTGTCCCTGTGGCTGCGGGGGCCAGGTGAGCCGCCAGAGTTTCCTCTATTAGGGGTGCATTAGCAAGGCCCACTGCTACCATTCCCGCGACATCCAAGAACTGGGACAATGGCAGCATGATGGGAGCTCCGGGTTCCGCCTAGGAGCGTTTGAGTTCCATGAGAAAGTCTGGAAAAATTGGCATTTTTTGCGACGTTGTTGGTTGCTTCGCATAGAAATAGCTTCCCACCAGCCTCGTAGCCTGTTGGCGAGGCTTGGGGTCTGGCCACGTGACCTGCAGGGCATCAGCGGCCCTATGGCACAGGTCGAACAGAGCAGGTACCGACAAGTCCGGTTCCGGAAGGTTCTGCGCCAGGTTCTGGGAGGAATCAACAGTTTCTCCCTTGTCAAGCACCCGGTAGAGCTCAGCGTACATGTAGTATGCCTCTATATGGCGTACGTACGCAGAGGCACAAGCATAGCCCCTCAGGGCACGAACGCGCAAAGCTCTTTTTTTACGACCGCGTACGCGATACGCGTTGTCTCACAATAAACTGGCCGTGGCCGGACTGTTTTGTATGTTACACAAATGAATTAAATTCCTCTTCTTTATCGCTGATCGGGCCTTTTCTTTTGTTTTTTTGCCAAAAGTCAAGTAATCGCTTCTTCCTCCGTTCCCTCGATGACTGAAATGAATGAATTCAGGTCCTACCTGGCTGCGTAATGTTTTAAATATTTCCTGGTGGGCTGTGGGCTGCAGGAAAAGCGCTCCCTGTTTTTATTTTTATTTCTTAGAACTTTTTATTAACATATAAAGTAGAAACACCATAGTAGAACACCGTAGCGGGCTGCAGCAGGCTGCTCATGAGTTCTCTCACCCGAGCTGTCAATCATTTCTGTAGGCGTGTCAGCAAGTGACCAATCAGTGACCTCAGGTTGTCCTGCTCTGCGCGTAGCTGCTCAAATTACAACAAGGATTTGGAGCGAAAACGCGAGCATTTAAAGCGAGAACGAAAGCAGAGCTGTGCCAGCGAACGCGTGCGCACAGAATGCGCACGTAGAGTGGCGTACAGGCAGTAGGCTGAGCTTTGCCGGAGCCTTCACCGTAATCGGCGTCTAGGTCGGACACTTCTGGCGTCGAGTCCTCAACGGCAAGTGAGGAGTCCGACGCATTGTCCTCTCCGACTCGGCCATTGCATTCCAGGTCCACGTTTTCGAGCTCCGGTTCGGGAGCGAGCAGGTTAGTGCGACATGCGACCTTCATCGCCTCGGTCCTCGCCATAGATTTGGCCAACGTGTCCGTGCGGCGTTTCCTCACTGTGGCCGTCATTTGACGACAGTGGGGGCAGGAGTCAGGGAATTCCAGCGCTTTCCTCGCGTGCAGAATCCCTAGGCAGACAGGACAGTTCTCGTGGATGTCCGTCGCTGAGAGGGAGTAGCCGCATCCGCTGG
Organism: Garcialebias charrua; assembly: GCA_038048925.1. Lineage (NCBI taxonomy): Eukaryota > Metazoa > Chordata > Actinopteri > Cyprinodontiformes > Rivulidae > Garcialebias > Garcialebias charrua. The sequence continues at coordinate 12,668 of JBBPBX010080900.1, read as the reverse complement.
GGCATGGATGCGAGCGAGGACTCGTCGTCCTGGTTTTCTTCTTCTTTGTCCTCCGTTTTCCCTTCTCGGGAGCCATGTCCGGAGACGAGAAGTGTAGAAGGTCTTCCTAGTTTCCTTTTGTTCGAAGCCGTCTTCTCCGTCGTCTTGCTTTTGCAGTATGAGGAACTGCTAAAGGTTAGCAGAAGATTGTGACGCAGTTAGCGCCGTCGAGCGAAGCTGCGGAAGAGAAGAAAAACTTCGGGTAAGTAGAAAAATGCTGGACTAGCTTTCGCCAGCCCAGCAGTACGCAGGAAAATTTCTCTGTACGCTTAGTGTAGGGAGCAAGCTCACCTCAATCAAGCGACGCAACAACAGAGAAGTCCCACAATGTTCAGGCGTTTAAGCGAGGTGAAGGGCAAAAAGAGAAAGATGGACGGGTGTCAGCCGCTTAAATGCCCAGAGGGCGGGGCCTCTGGCGCAACGCCGACGCCTCTGACGTTAAGGCGTGAATGTATTAATTCAGGTAATTGCACGGGGGCGCAATTCCCATAGCAAGTATGTTGCACCGAGAGATCAACTGAAAGGGAACTGCAAATTTTAATTAAAAATATTAGAAACATGGCTGCACAATTTAGAATTGAGCTTTGGACAGATGCGACCAAAGTACAGCTGTTTGTCACAGCCTATCAGCACAAATAACTGATACCAAGCACAGTGGTGGAAGGGTAAAGATTTGGATTACTTTGCAACCATTGGACAGCTGTGGCTGAGTGATTAGAGCAGTCGTCCTCCAATGGGAGGGTTGGGGGTTTGATTTCATCAGCAGTCACATGTTGAAGTGTCCCTGAGCAAGACATCAAACCCCTCACTGCCTCAGTGAATGTGACCTAAAAAACATTGATTAGTCTCTATATTAATTTTTTATTAGCTTTGTAGAGTTGTAGTAGTGAGATGTATCAGTGTGTGTGTGTGGAGGTCAATGAGGGCATAGGTTGTGTTGTAAAGCATTTTGAGTATCTTGATTAGATAGAAAGGCGCTATAGTACAGTCCATTTACTATTCCATTTATTAACCTGAACCCAGAATACTGAAACAGAAAAGAAACCAGACTGAAAATGGAAGTGAAAGGTAAGTAGTTTCAGAAGGACAAAGGATGACCAGAGATGGGAATATCTGCAGAGGGCAGCAAGAGGTGAGTACAGATGATCCAGATGAATTGTTTGGTAAATTGCAATGATGAGCTTCTTGTTTCTGTTTCCAGGCTTGGAGGGAAACATAATGGACTCTGGGCTCTGTGCTCAGGCGATGGTTTCCAAGCATGTTGGAAGGCTTTATTTTGGAGAGCAAGCAGGCTGGCAATGAAAGACTTAGTTGAGGTAACCCAATACGTTTGTTTATTACAGGTGTGACAAATTTTCCCAAAGTAAGGGATTCTCAGGAAAGGTCAAGAAGATATGCAATCCATGTAACTCATGAGGATTCTGCAGAATGTGGGGGAAGGATTCCCAAAATACTTCTGGTTAGTCTCAGGAGTAACAGTTTCACAAATAAAAGGTTATCTGCTAATCACCATGCGGTAACTAAAGGCTGAAATATACCTGAGCGTACATGCAGTACGCCTCTGTACGACGTACGTACGCTAAGGCAAAAGCGTAGCCCCTCAGGGCACGAACGCGCAAAGCTTTTATTTTATGACCGCGCACGCTTGCGCGGTGTCTGACCATAAACTTCCCCGGCGCCAGACTGTTTTGTATGTTACACAAATGAATTAAATTCCTCTTCTTTATCGCTGATCGGGCCTTTTTTGTTTTTTTGCCTAAAGTCAAGTAATCGCTTCTTCCTCCGTTCACTCATGACTGAAATGAATGAATTCAGGTCCTACCTGGGTGCGCGAGGCTTTATATTCCCTGGTGGGCTGCAGGAAAAGCGCTCCCTGTTATTATTTTTATTTCTGAGAGAACTTTTTATAACATATAAAGTAGAAACACCGCAGCAGAACACCGCAGAAGAACACCGCAACCGGCTGCTCATAGAGTGAGCTGACGAGCTGTCAATCATTTCAGTAGGCGTGTCAGCAAGTGACCAATCAGCGACCTCAGTTTGTCCCCCTCTGCTCGCAGCTGCTCGGGGCTGCTCACATGACAACCAGGATTTGGAGCGAAAACGCGAGCATTTGAAAAGCGTAGCTTCTGAAGCTATATCAGCGAAACGCATGCGCACAAAATGCGCGCGTAGAGTGGCGTATTCCTGGACGCTCAGGTATATTTCAGCCTTAACGGTCCAACAGTGAGTACTAAAATGACCAACCCTTAAGAAGGGAAGTAATAAGCTGACAAATTGATAAGAGACACCTGGTGCTACACTTGTGGGAGTTCTGCTCTGCCGCTTCCCTGCAGCCACATCTGAGTACCAATAATGGGCACCTGAGGATAATTGGCTTGACGAGCAAGAGGAGTATAAAAGGCTGCAGAGGACATTCAGCAGGCACTGGAGCATTACCTGCCAATGGTAGTTCTGTTTTAGCCATTTACTTGTGAGTTAAACTAAATAGTAACATACTTTATATTTCTCTGTGCTTTCAGAGTATAACCCCTGTTGTCCTCCTGTCCCCTGTGGACCCCGAGACCTCCCATGCCTCCTCAGATGACTCTGCACCTTCCTACCACTTGCCTGCCTCCACCTGGGACCTTTGTTCAGAAAACGCACCTTCTTCACCCTGGAACCATTGGGTCAGCTCTCCCCACAACTGACTCCTACCTCTACTGGTTCCAGCTACCTTCCTGGAACATTTGACAATTTTTCCACCTTGTGAATACACACTGTAAACACATTGAGTCTTGGTATCTCTCTTCAGTCCTTGTATCTGGGTATGGTCACAATCATTGCACCACTGGCCCTGCCCCACTCACAGCACCTGCAGTAATAAAAGTGATGGGCAGAGGAAGTCAGAACACAGAATCTGATTACGACCAGTTCAGCTTTTGCCTTGCTAAGTGAACCTTTTAGAACAGTGTTTTTCAACCTTTTTTGAGCCAAGGCACAGTGTTTACATTGAAAAAATCACGAGGCACACCACCAACCAGAATTGTAAACAAAGATACTGTACTCTGTATCCGCCTATATTAAATATATAGTCATTCATATCAAAGTGTCTTGAATAGGAATTAAATAAACAACTTCTCACCGCATACCAAGCACAACGGAGTCGGTGTTGTTACGTTCCCGGTAAAAGCAAATCCAAACGAAATGTAACTCTCACTGTACTGTCTCATTTGCTGACACGCCTACTGAATTGATTGACAGGTCGGGTGGGAAAAAAAAGGCGAGAGCCGGCAGCTTCTGCCGCAGCGGTGTTCTGTGTTTATATGTTAATAAAAAGTTCTAAAAAATAAACTAAAAACAGGGAGCGCTGGTCCTGCAGCCCACACATCAGAAAGGAAATCTGCAGAACCTCACGCAGCCACGTTGGACCCGAGATTAATTTGCTCGTGACAAATTCATAAAATTTCCTCATCATTTCAGTCATGGAGTCAGCGGAGGAGGGAGCCATCACTTGACTTTTGGCAAAAAAACAAAAGAAAAGGCCAGATCAGGGATGAAGAAGGGGAATTTTATACATTGGTGTTGCATACAAAACAGTCCGGCGCCGGGCAGTTTATTGTGCGACAACGCGCTTGCGTTTGCGGTCATAAAAATTGAGCTTTGCGCGTACATGCCCTACAGGGATACGCGTGTGCCTCTGCGTACTAACGGCGTAGAGCAGCGTCCGGCGGAACGCAGATAATTAATTCGTTTTCAAAAAATCTTTTTAGACCAGTTAAGTGAAATTGGATAATTTCCACGGCACACCTGACGGTCACAGTGTGCCGCGGAACAGTGGTTGAAAAACACTGCTTTAGAATTTAAAGAGTGACAGGCAAACCTTTTCCCCCCATTATGTCTACAGATCAAATGTTACTTTTACATTTTAATTAAGTGCTTTGTGCATAATATGTGCCGTAAACATTACCCACTAACTTTATTATCATAGAACATTAACCTTCATATTAGTATAGCATTTTTGCATCAGTTTTCTCCGAGTACCTTTATTTATACGTCTCTGCCTCTCTTTTAAGTGATAGCGCATTATACACATGTCTGGCAACCACAGATAAAGGAGTACTGGATGTTTGTTTGACAATGTACTGATCTTGGGCAGATTCCATATAAAGCAGACCAGAAGAGTGGCTACTATACTTGTAGCTTTTCTATAGCCTGTTTGAATTAAAGCCCAAGGCGTGAGGATCCCACGCAACTCTGACAGCCATCAGCTGTATGTTTGCTTGGCTGTGCACAAGATGTGTGGAAAAAAAAACAACCAGTCGCACAATCTCTGGGAAGCAGCTCGGCCCGTTGCACGAGAAGTCCCGCTGCTTTTATTTTTTCTACTAGTTCAGCTGGGCAGAGGGACAACCTCTGTCAGTAAGCAGTCCACCCGCTGAGCCAGACGACAGGGAGAAGCGGTGCCAAGGCACCCAGCCAGAGGCTTCACAGGCGGGAGCACCTGGCCCAGGCTGAGAGCGTTTCACCAGCAGAATGTCCACCTGGGCGATAAACATTTTACACCCCACTCCCTGCTTGGGGCTCACAGCAGGACGTGGACAGAGTCACCGCCATTCCACACAACAGAGTCAAACGCAGAGAGAATAGGGGATTAAAATGACAATAAAAAAAACTGTTGCATATTTAAAGAATGTTTGGCAGAGCTTCCGGCGTGAGCAGAATTGTTTTAAAGCTGGATTCAGTGAGTTGAGTTTCATTTATTATTCCATAACACAACAAAAGCAGCAGTACTGCGAATGCGCAGCCTCAATTATATGTAAATTAGATTATTTATAGGTGATTAAAAATGATAATTTGTGATAATTTGCCAGTTTTAAATGCACCAACATTTGAATTCTCCCCCCCCCCTTTTTTTTGCTGCACAATGGAAGCTTACTGCTAACTATAACATTTGTTTTAGTTGTTATTAATTAGACATAAAAACAAATATTATACCAGAAATATTTGCATTAAAATGAACCGCATTAGATATTTAAATGAGCCGTGGGTTGCTCGTATAGCTGCATTTATGGTGTAGGCTAATCGTGGAAAAAAATGTGAAACTCCTGCGTTAATATGGAAAACAGTGTACCATTAATTGTGTGTATGAGTGTCAGTTGCCATGGTTACCTGTGCTGGTATGTGCTGTGAATTGGGATTTATATTTGAGCCCGCGCTTTGATGTGTGGTCACAGTAAAATACATGTTTGATTTGGACGTTGGTTCATAAGCAGAGATAAAGTTGCTTCTGGAGTTCAGTTGAAACTCTTTAAACTACAGTAGAGCTGTTATTTTTATATACCGCATATATTTTTTCTACTTTACAGCAGACTTTATCAAAAGAGAAAATAATCCACTTCATCAGCTTTTGCTGAAGATGCAATCAGGTCGAGTTGAGGTAAAGTGGCACACGTCGTCAGTGTGAGGCACAGACAGATAAATTATCCAAAGGAAATCAAGGTAATGGCTTTCATTTACTCAATAAGATATTAATTATCTGTCCGACTGATTAGAAGTCCAAAATTACAGAGAGCCTTGCCTGCAGATAAATAGCTTTCTGATCGAGATATAATGAAAACCTTTGTGGGTCCTCCATCCAACCGCTCATCAATTTACATATTTTAATTTACGCAAATTATAGTCCAACTCAAACGGCACTACTTTCTTTGGTTTTCTCGGGGACTTTGATGTTATCACAAACAGGCTCCTCCCCCACTGCAGCCCCCACTTTGTGGAAAAGTAATGAAATGATGAATTTGTGAAACAACCGCAGGGTGACTATGATGAATCCTGTGGTATCTCTCAGACTAATAGCTCTGTCAACAAGAAGAACTCTACAGACGAGCGCAAATGGGCAAAGCAATCATGGTATCTGTGGCTTGATGCACAAAGCTTGAGCAGAAGGGGGGGGAGGAGTAGTGTCAGTCGAGGCCGTGAACATCTCCCTGATGAGAAAAGTTAATACGGCATTGATTACTGAGGCCACTATGTTTTTCACCCAATAAACGCTAAAAAAAACTATGGCTTCCATCAGCCGTCTGTCTGAGTCCACAGTTGTTGTTTTCCTGAATGGTTGTGGGCAAAGTGTTGTTGGCCGCTATGTTCTCAACTCTACCAGGGTAATAGGAAAAGGCATTGAGGGATTACTTTAGAGCTACAGAACAAAGACTCCGAAAAGCACCGTTTCAAATGCTACTGTCGATATATAAACCTTTAGGTTGGTGGGTGAAGATTCTCTGACTGTAGAGGAAGAATGTGTGGGTGGGAGTAACCTTTCAAACATCTGCCTGCAGTTGTAGTACATCATTGTGACAAGGTATGGGTTTAAAAGACAAGCCTAAATACAAACACTGCGGCTGTTTTCCCACTAAGGACGTTCCGACACTAAACCATGGCTTATGCTAGAGCTGGTTCTCAACTAGTATTTAGAAAAAAAACTGTGAAGAACCTGAAACGACTCGACAAAACTGATTAAATGCCTGATAACAGTACTCATCCGAGCATCGTAGTTTGTTGATTCACTACAAGACTACTTGGTGACATACATTGGATTGGCTGTATGGTTAGATCTGTTAGTGCTTGGAATATTTGCTGTGGGTGACTCTCGGCTACTACCACATCAAAACATTAGCTCAATATTCGTAAATATGCCATTTACATATGAAGAGTAAGTATGTTTCTATAATATAATAAGTTTCTTCTTTGGAAAAAAAGTTTCTTCTTTCATCTGAAATACTTCATCAGTCCGAGGCCAACTGTTGTATTAAGTAGCACCTTGTTGACGTGTTTGAAACCAGTCTGCTGTTGAGTTCCCAGCATGGCTTTACACATGCAAAATGGAGAGCCATCAGTCTAAAACAACCAACCATCAGTGCATAACAATCAAATGTTATAGACAAAATGGCTGCTTACTACTCACCGAAGCAGTCCAAGGACAACCTGGTTAAAAACGGTTTAAAAGTAAAGTCATGCTGCCTGGGAACTCAAGAGCAGACCAGTTTGAAACACGCCAACAAGATGCTACTTAATACAACAGACCCTGTCGGCAGGCCTCAGACTGATGAAGTATTGTGGATGAAAGAAGAAGCGTTTTTTTCCAAAGAAGAAACTGTCCAGATGACATGATTTAACTTTTTCTGTGACAGTTACAGATTTGTGTTTGCTAAGGTTGATCAACCGGGGCAGCAGTGTTGAGCCTAAAAGTGAATCAGTTGTAGATGAACATCTAAGGATTAAACGGTAAATGGTAAATGGAGCTTATTTATATAGCGTTTTCCAGCCCCCTATGAGGGGCCCCAAAGCACTTTACAATACCAACCATCCACCCATTCATACACACATTCATACACCGGTAGCGGCAGACTGCCATGCAAGGCGCCAGCCAGTCCTACCGGGAGCAACTCGGGGTTAAGTGTCTTGCCCAGGGACACAACGACACATGGTGTGGGGAACTGGGATTCGAACCTCCAACTTTCCGATCGGGGGACGACTGCCATTACCACTACGCCACGGCCGTCCCGTATTTTACTTTCTGTCCACATTGCCCACTGGTTTAAGATGCTTTTCAACAAAAATTGACCCCCCCCCACACACACACACACACACACACACACACAAAGGCAATTTTTGTACATGGTCAGCCACATTTCATGACTGATAATCGGCCATTGTTTGTGGTTCAGATTAAGTAATTGGGAGAAGGGTAGTGTAGCTTTGTTCTGATCCATTTATGCATCAGTCAAAATGCTTCTCCAGTTTTCTTTTTGTTCTTGCAGTCATCATAAGTTAAGTCATTGAAAGATAAAAGAAGGGAAACATAATCCCAGTACTTGGTAAACTGCAGTGGTCAGTGTGCAAGAGGTGGGGGACAGGTCGCAAGTCCATAGGGCCACAGAGACAAACGAGACAAACAGCCATTCACACTCTCACACCTAGAGACAATTTTGAGTTGCCAATCAGCCTAACCTGCGTGTTTTTAGTTTGTGGGAGGAAATTAAAGTACCCCAGAAAAAACTCACGCATGCACG
>JBBPBX010080899.1:0-16067 GCA_038048925.1 Garcialebias charrua | reverse complement strand
CGTTTGCTTTAATTTTGTGAGTTTATTGTTTTATAATTCTGTACAGCACTTTGAGCTGCTTTTAGTATGAAGGGTGCTTTATAAATAAAATTGATTGATTGATTGATTGATTGTAGGTCAGTGAGGTTCTGTAGGTCAGTGAGATTCTGTAGGTCAGTGAGGTTCTGTAGGTCAGTGAGATTCTGTAGGTCAGTGAGGTTCTGTAGGTCAGTGAGGTTCTGTAGGTCAGTGAGGTTCTGTAGGTCAGTGAGGTTCTGTAGGTCAGTGAGGTTCTGTAGGTCAGTGAGGTTCTGTAGGTCAGTGAGGTTCTGTAGGTCAGTGAGATTCTGTAGGTCAGTGAGGTTCTGTAGGTCAGTGAGGTTCTGTAGGTCAGTGAGGTTCTGTAGGTCAGTGAGGTTCTGTAGGTCAGTGAGGTTCTGTAGGTCAGTGAGGTTCTGTAGGTCAGTGAGGTTCTGTAGGTCAGTGAGGTTCTGTAGGTCAGTGAGGTTCTGTAGGTCAGTGAGGTTCTGTAGGTCAGTGAGGTTCTGTAGGTCAGTGAGGTTCTGTAGGTCAGTGAGGTTCTGTAGGTCAGTGAGGTTCTGTAGGTCAGTGAGGTTCTGTAGGTCAGTGAGGTTCTGTAGGTCAGTGAAGTTCTGTAGGTCAGTGAAGTTCTGTAGGTCAGTGAGGTTCTGTAGGTCAGTGAGTTCTGTAGGTCAGTGAAGTTCTGTAGGTCAGTGAGGTTCTGTAGGTCAGTGAGGTTCTGTAGGTCAGTGAAGTTCTGTAGGTCAGTGAAGTTCTGTAGGTCAGTGAGGTTCTGTAGGTCAGTGAGGTTCTGTAGGTCAGTGAGTTCTGTAGGTCAGTGAGGTTCTGTAGGTCAGTGAGGTTCTGTAGGTCAGTGAGGTTCTGTAGGTCAGTGAGGTTCTGTAGGTCAGTGAGGTTCTGTAGGTCAGTGAGGTTCTGTAGGTCAGTGAGGTTCTGTAGGTCAGTGAGGTTCTGTAGGTCAGTGAGATTCTGTAGGTCAGTGAGGTTCTGTAGGTCAGTGAGGTTCTGTAGGTCAGTGAGGTTCTGTAGGTCAGTGAGATTCTGTAGGTCAGTGAGATTCTGTAGGTCAGTGAGGTTCTGTAGGTCAGTGAGATTCTGTAGGTCAGTGAGGTTCTGTAGGTCAGTGAGGTTCTGTAGGTCAGTGAGGTTCTGTAGGTCAGTGAGGTTCTGTAGGTCAGTGAGATTCTGTAGGTCAGTGAGGTTCTGTAGGTCAGTGAGGTTCTGTAGGTCAGTGAGATTCTGTAGGTCAGTGAGGTTCTGTAGGTCAGTGAGATTCTGTAGGTCAGTGAGGTTCTGTAGGTCAGTGAGGTTCTGTAGGTCAGTGAGGTTCTGTAGGTCAGTGAGGTTCTGTAGGTCAGTGAGGTTCTGTAGGTCAGTGAGGTTCTGTAGGTCAGTGAGGTTCTGTAGGTCAGTGAGATTCTGTAGGTCAGTGAGGTTCTGTAGGTCAGTGAGGTTCTGTAGGTCAGTGAGATTCTGTAGGTCAGTGAGGTTCTGTAGGTCAGTGAGGTTCTGTAGGTCAGTGAGGTTCTGTAGGTCAGTGAGGTTCTGTAGGTCAGTGAGATTCTGTAGGTCAGTGAGGTTCTGTAGGTCAGTGAGGTTCTGTAGGTCAGTGAGGTTCTGTAGGTCAGTGAGATTCTGTAGGTCAGTGAGGTTCTGTAGGTCAGTGAGGTTCTGTAGGTCAGTGAGGTTCTGTAGGTCAGTGAGATTCTGTAGGTCAGTGAGATTCTGTAGGTCAGTGAGGTTCTGTAGGTCAGTGAGATTCTGTAGGTCAGTGAGATTCTGTAGGTCAGTGAGGTTCTGTAGGTCAGTGAGGTTCTGTAGGTCAGTGAGGTTCTGTAGGTCAGTGAGATTCTGTAGGTCAGTGAGGTTCTGTAGGTCAGTGAGGTTCTGTAGGTCAGTGAGGTTCTGTAGGTCAGTGAGGTTCTGTAGGTCAGTGAGGTTCTGTAGGTCAGTGAGGTTCTGTAGGTCAGTGAGGTTCTGTAGGTCAGTGAAGTTCTGTAGGTCAGTGAGGTTCTGTAGGTCAGTGAGTTCTGTAGGTCAGTGAGTTCTGTAGGTCAGTGAGGTTCTGTAGGTCAGTGAAGTTCTGTAGGTCAGTGAAGTTCTGTAGGTCAGTGAGGTTCTGTAGGTCAGTGAGGTTCTGTAGGTCAGTGAGGTTCTGTAGGTCAGTGAGTTCTGTAGGTCAGTGAGGTTCTGTAGGTCAGTGAGGTTCTGTAGGTCAGTGAGGTTCTGTAGGTCAGTGAGGTTCTGTAGGTCAGTGAGGTTCTGTAGGTCAGTGAGGTTCTGTAGGTCAGTGAGGTTCTGTAGGTCAGTGAGGTTCTGTAGGTCAGTGAGGTTCTGTAGGTCAGTGAGATTCTGTAGGTCAGTGAGGTTCTGTAGGTCAGTGAGATTCTGTAGGTCAGTGAGGTTCTGTAGGTCAGTGAGGTTCTGTAGGTCAGTGAGGTTCTGTAGGTCAGTGAGATTCTGTAGGTCAGTGAGATTCTGTAGGTCAGTGAGGTTCTGTAGGTCAGTGAGGTTCTGTAGGTCAGTGAGGTTCTGTAGGTCAGTGAGGTTCTGTAGGTCAGTGAGGTTCTGTAGGTCAGTGAGATTCTGTAGGTCAGTGAGGTTCTGTAGGTCAGTGAGGTTCTGTAGGTCAGTGAGGTTCTGTAGGTCAGTGAGATTCTGTAGGTCAGTGAGATTCTGTAGGTCAGTGAGGTTCTGTAGGTCAGTGAGGTTCTGTAGGTCAGTGAGGTTCTGTAGGTCAGTGAGGTTCTGTAGGTCAGTGAGATTCTGTAGGTCAGTGAGGTTCTGTAGGTCAGTGAGATTCTGTAGGTCAGTGAGGTTCTGTAGGTCAGTGAGGTTCTGTAGGTCAGTGAGGTTCTGTAGGTCAGTGAGATTCTGTAGGTCAGTGAGGTTCTGTAGGTCAGTGAGGTTCTGTAGGTCAGTGAGGTTCTGTAGGTCAGTGAGGTTCTGTAGGTCAGTGAGGTTCTGTAGGTCAGTGAGGTTCTGTAGGTCAGTGAGGTTCTGTAGGTCAGTGAGGTTCTGTAGGTCAGTGAGGTTCTGTAGGTCAGTGAGGTTCTGTAGGTCAGTGAGGTTCTGTAGGTCAGTGAGGTTCTGTAGGTCAGTGAGGTTCTGTAGGTCAGTGAGGTTCTGTAGGTCGGTGAGGTTCTGTAGGTCGGTGAGGTTCTGTAGATTGGATGTTTTCAGTAACAGGACACAGAGTAAGAGTGAATAACTGTCTCTCTGATTTAAAGTACTCTTCCACCGGGTTACCTCAAGGATGTGTACTGTCACCTCTTACTTTTTAATTCATACACAAGCACGTGTCAGAGCAGAGTAGACATGACAGCAGGTTCATTATAAAGTATGCAGGTGATTCAGTTATTGTCAGTGTGCTTGAAGGAAAAGAAACTAGTCCCGGGCAGGTGACTGAAGATTTTGTTCAATGGTGCGAGGACTCTTTCCTCAATCTAAACATTGATAAGACGAAAGCTATGATCACTGATTTTCAGTGTTGTAATGGAATGAAGTAGATCTTTGACGTATCTCTTCTTTACTTCGTTATTGAAATTCCTAGCTACTTTTGCTTTTACTTCAGTAGACTTTCTCATTAAAATGTGTACTTTTACTTTTATACATTTCCCTTAATGAACTCTCTCGTTCCTACAAAATAAAATAAGAAGAAATCTGATAGGGAAATGCCTGTTTGTTTTGGAGGGAAACCAACGGAAGTAACATTCTAGAAATATGAATTCAATCAAGTCAGTCAGTGTTATTTAATGTTAAATACAGTAGTCGATAAATGGTTGTTTAGATTATTTAGAAGTTTGCAAACTTTGTGTTCGCTAACTACCGTATGTTGCCGGGATCAGGCACAGATGATGTCTGGAGTTGTCTTTGTGCAAAAAGGTTTTATTTCTCTTTTCTGCTCAATACAATAAATCAGCTTATCTCTCACTCTGTGCCTCAGCTCCTCTCAAAAAAAGCAGAAAACTGACGTAAACGTACGTTCAAGGAACACACGTAAACATCTGTGGCATTCAATGACATCTTGGAATTATAAGTACTGTACTGCAGATTACGGCAGGAGATGGAAATAAAAAACTGGGTTCTGAAAGAAGTGACCCAGTGCAATGAAAAATGAACCTGTTCTATCAAACACCCAGAACAAACTGTGTAGGGTACCTGTGAACAGTTATACACTTAACAGTATAACAACGAGCATTAATCTTTTCTCTAATAACTTTACATAATGGAAATGTAGGAGTTGTGCTTCCACTGGTCTTTGGCTCCTTCTTGTGTTCTGTATTCGTCTGCTCCCCCTCTCACCCCTGCACCTGTGATGCGTCGCAGGTGTTCTGTGTTAAGTCTCGTTCGTGTGTTTGTATTTAAGTATGTCTGTTTGCCGTCCTCGTTGTCTGCTCATTGTCCCTTGTGATGCCGTCCTGCTCCCCGGGCCTTGAAATCCTGTTCCTTGGTTTATGTATGTCTGCTGCCTTTTCAACCCTCTTTACTTTGTTAATAATAAATTATTTGTTATTTTCCCGAGAATTTCTGTGGTCTGCCTGCACCAATGGGTCTCCAGCCTGAATGAATGTTAAAAAATACCAATAACTGTTAAAAATCACTAGTTTTTTTTAGTTTTATAAAAACATCTGTACTGTTCAGAAAAGAGCCCTCCAACAAACTTAAAGTGTTCTGTGGGCCACCAGTTGAGAATCCCAGTTGTAGCAGGTATTGTGGCTCCGGACACGTTACATTTAGTGAACAACGAGGCAGACATGGCTCTTTTGATTTAAATGTTGCAGACCCCTGATCATTACTATAGTATTATAAGTTCATAATATAAATAGAATCAAGCTAATTATTTGAGTACTCAAATATTCCTAATATTAAAGCCATAATATTGCACCTTAGCACATATCATTTCATAATTCACCATCTCAATGTACCTTAAATGCTTCAATGTTAACAGTTACTGTACTTGCAAGAGGCTTAAATTATTTTCATTCTCAGGTGTTCAGAAATAGTACAACACACCATCAGTGACATTTAGTATATAAAGTATTAATGCTTGGTCGTTATTTATTCTATAGGCACAAATCAAATAAATGTAGCAATCACAGTCCAATACAATAACCTGGAGGCTAGCGCTAGCATGCTAACTCCAGAAACAAACAAACAAACTCACCAGTTGCCACTTTTAGAATACACAGTCAGCTGAAGGTTTGTTCACACACAGAGACATCTAAACGTTGAGACCAGTCAGGAATAGCATCATAGGCATTAGATGAAGGGCTTCTAACGGCTGCAAGCCCACCTGCAGCCAGCCTGCTTGTGTCACTGCACGATCTGTTCCCGGACAAACCAACCACATCTGTCGTTTGTCATCACGAAATGATGTTGGGCGGCTGATATGCATTTCTTTAGGGAAGGCCCGTGTTAGTTCTGCAGGGATGAGTAGATGATAGGTGTGTGAAGATCCATCAAATATGTTACTGAGTGAGAACATGCAGGACCATCACTGTCATCTATCTATCTATATCTTTGTTTAACGTCAGTTTTCCCGATTCCGGGGTGGGACGCTACATCTTTGTCGCCAAGTTTTTGATGCCAGATTAGGCGGTCAGTTGCGTCCAGTTCCTTGAGGTTCAGCGCTTTCAGATTTTGTTGAATCGTTTGCGCTCAGGTCTTTTTCGGACGACCTTTGGGACGGGTGCCAGGTACTTCAAGGTTTTCAATAGCAAGTATAGCACTGTTTTCACTTCGCCTAACATGACCGAACCACCGAAAACGGTGTCGCCAGCATGCGTCCTTAATCGCACATAAGCCTGCTCGACGCAGGATTTCGGTCGATTGGATGTGATCTTTAAGACTAATGCGTTGCATCCATCGGAGCATTTTCATGTCGGTTCGGTGAAGTTGCTGTTCGAGTTTTGTTGTCATTGGCCATGTTTCTGCGCCATACAACAGCATGGGACGTATCTCTGAGCCATAGAGTCTTGAACGTTACGTAGGAGTAGTGGGATGTCGCGCCGCATCAGTATAGAAGCGAGTAGATGCCATTTATTCCACGCCACACGTATACGTGCCTGAACGGCAGCTTCGGCTGTTCCAGTACAGTCCAACACGTTCCCTAGATATTGAAACGACTTGACTGTTTCAACGCCAATGGCTCCAATTGTATTGTTGCGTTGTACTTGTTGTCGTGGATTGATGCAAGTAGGACAAACAAAATTGGTCGCTTTCGACAATGTGTTCATCGCTTTTGTTTTGTCAATGTTGATTTGACCGGACCATCACTGTCATGATGTGGTGAATCTCTGAGCTGTCTCCTCGTCACCCAACTGACAATAAAAAACATTTCCATGCAGATAGAAGAAGCCACTTCCCTTTTCTGAAACGATGTGTGATGGGACCACTGGTCTGCGAGCAGAGAACATCATTAAGAGGAAATGGCTGCTCAGCTCTGGTCCATTAGTGAGCACAAACAGGAGACAGTAAACAGGCGAGCCCAGTTTGCATCTACACCTATTCTCACGGAACAATCAGCAATCAGTGCACGTCACAGCAACCACTGCATGAACAGCTGTGGGTTCCTTTTCTTTTTCATTTCTACATTGAATTTTTACCTCTCGTGTTTTAGCTGCACAGCTGGCTTTAAAACAGCCGAATGAGCTGAAGACTGAGCTGTTTGAACGAGCAGCAAGGTTTCTGTTTGATGTCAAACAGGTGCACGTCCTCACTCCAACCTGCTTTGTCCTGTTTTAAACACACACTTCTAAACATGGGCTCCTTCAGGTCGCCATCCATCCACCATCCATCCATCATCTTTCATCATCTTTCCATTCATCATCTATCCATCCATCATCCATCCATCCATCATCCATCCATCCATTTGGCAGCACGGTGGCACAACTGGTAGAGCTGTTGCCTCTCAGCGAGAAGGTTGCCGGTTCAAATCCCGGTCCGGGGCCTTTCTGGGTGGAGTTTGCATGTTCTCCCCGTGCATGCGTGGGTTTCCTCCGGGTACTCCGGTTTCCTCCCACAGACCAAAAAACATGCTTGTTAGGCTGATTGGTGACTCTAAATTGACCCTAGGTGTGAGTGAGAGAGTGGATGGTTGTTTGGTGTGAGTGAGACAGGTCCCTCTTGTAAATGAGTCCCCGTGACTCAACGAGGCTAGCCTGTATAAATAAAGGTTGAATGAATGAATGAATGAAAAAATCCATCTTATATCCACCACATGGTAAATGGAGCTTATTTATATAGCACTATCCAGCCCCCTATGATAGGCCCCAAAGCGCTTTACAATACCAGCCATCCACCCATTCATACACCAGTAGCAGCAGACTGCCATGCAAGGCGCCATCCAGTCCTACCAGGACATGTACATCATCATACATCCATCATACATCCATCATACATCCACCATACATCCACCATACATCCACCATACATCCACCATACATCCATCATACATCATCATACATCATCATACATACATCATACATCCACTATCATCCATCCATCATACATCCATCCATCATACATCATCATACATCCACCATCCATCCATCATACATCCACCATCCATCCATCATACATCCACCATCCATCCACCATCCATCCATCATACATCCATCCATCATACATCATCATACATCCACCATCCATCCATCATACATCATCATCCATCCACCATCCATCCACCATCTATCCATCATACATCATCATACATCCACCATCCATCCACCATCTATCCATCATACATCATCATACATACATCATACATCCATCCACTATCATCCATCCATCATCCATCCATCCATCATACATCATCATACATCCACCATCCATCCATCATACATCCACCATACATCCATCATACATCCACCATCCATCCACCATCCATCCATCATACATCATCATACATCATCATACATACATCATCCATCCACTATCATCCATCCATCATACATCCATCCATCATACATCATCATACATCCACCATCCATCCATCATACATCATCATCCATCCACCATCCATCCACCATCTATCCATCATACATCATCATCCATCCATCATACATCCACCATCCATCCATCATACAAGGTACATCATCATACATCCACCATCCATCCACCATCCATCCATCATACATCATCATACATCATCATACATACATCATCATACATCATCATACATCCACCATCCATCCATAATACATCATCATACATCCACCATCCATCCACCATCTATCCATCATACATCCATCATACATCATCATACATCCACCATCCATCCACCATCCATCCATGAGCCATCCATCATACATCATCATACATCCACCATCCATCCATCATACATCATCATACATCCACCATCCATCCACCATCTATCCATCATCCATCCATCATACATCATCATACATCCACCATCCATCCATGAGCCATCCATCATACATCATCATACATCCACCATCCATCCACCATCTATCCATCATCCATCCATCATACATCATCATCCATCCACCATCCATCCATGAACCATCCATCATCCATCATCATACATCCACCATCCATCCATCATCCATCCATCTTATATCCACCATACATGGTAAATGGAGCTTATTTATATAGCACTTTCCAGCCCCCTGTGATAGGCCCCAAAGCGCTTTACAATACCAACCATCCACCCATTCATACACACATTCATACACACATTCATACACCGGTAGCAGCAGACTGCCATGCAAGGCGCCATCCAGTCCTACCAGGACATGTACATCATCATACATCCATCATACATCCACCATACATCCACCATACATCCACCATACATCCATCATACATCATCATACATCATCATACATACATCATACATCCACTATCATCCATCCATCATACATCCATCCATCATACATCATCATACATCCACCATCCATCCATCATACATCCACCATCCATCCATCATACATCCACCATCCATCCACCATCCATCCATCATACATCATCATACATCATCATACATACATCATACATCCACTATCATCCATCCATCATACATCCATCCATCATACATCATCATACATCCACCATCCATCCATCATACATCATCATCCATCCACCATCCATCCACCATCTATCCATCATACATCATCATACATCCACCATCCATCCACCATCTATCCATCATACATCATCATACATACATCATACATCCATCCACTATCATCCATCCATCATCCATCCATCCATCATACATCATCATACATCCACCATCCATCCATCATACATCCACCATACATCCATCATACATCCACCATCCATCCACCATCCATCCATCATACATCATCATACATCATCATACATCCACTATCATCCATCCATCATACATCCATCCATCATACATCATCATACATCCACCATCCATCCATCATACATCATCATCCATTCACCATCCATCCACCATCTATCCATCATACATCATCATACATCCACCATCCATCCATCATACATCCACCATCCATCCATCATACATCATCATACATCCACCATCCATCCACCATCCATCCATCATACATCATCATACATCATCATACATACATCATACATCCACTATCATCCATCCATCATACATCCATCCATCATACATCATCATACATCCACCATCCATCCATAATACATCATCATACATCCACCATCCATCCACCATCTATCCATCATCCATCCATCATACATCATCATACATCCACCATCCATCCACCATCCATCCATGAGCCATCCATCATACATCATCATACATCCACCATCCATCCATCATACATCATCATACATCCACCATCCATCCACCATCTATCCATCATCCATCCATCATACATCATCATACATCCACCATCCATCCATGAGCCATCCATCATACATCATCATACATCCACCATCCATCCACCATCTATCCATCATCCATCCATCATACATCATCATCCATCCACCATCCATCCATGAACCATCCATCATCCATCATCATACATCCACCATCCTTCCATCATCCATCCATCTTATATCCACCATACATGGTAAATGGAGCTTATTTATATAGCACTTTCCAGCCCCCTATGATAGGCCCCAAAGCGCTTTACAATACCAACCATCCACCCATTCATACACACATTCATACACACATTCATACACCGGTAGCAGCAGACTGCCATGCAAGGCGCCATCCAGTCCTACCAGGACATGTACATCATCATACATCCATCATACATCCACCATACATCCACCATACATCCACCATACATCCATCATACATCATCATACATACATCATACATCCACTATCATCCATCCATCATACATCCATCCATCATCCATCATCATACATCCACCATCCATCCATCATACATCCACCATCCATCCATCATACATCATCATACATCCACCATCCATCCATCATACATCCACCATACATCCATCATACATCCACCATCCACCATCCATCCATCATACATCATCATACATCATCATACATACATCATACATCCACCATCTATCCATCATCCATCCATCATACATCATCATACATCCACCATCCATCCACCATCTATCCATCATCCATCCATCATACATCATCATACATCCACCATCCATCCATGAGCCATCCATCATACATCATCATACATCCACCATCCATCCACCATCTATCCATCATCCATCCATCATACATCATCATACATCCACCATCCATCCATGAACCATCCATCATCCATCATCATACATCCACCATCCATCCATCATCCATCCATCTTATATCCACCACATGGTAAATGGAGCTTATTTATATAGCACTATCCAGCCCCCTATGATAGGCCCCAAAGCGCTTTACAATACCAACCATCCACCCATTCATACACCGGTAGCAGCAGACTGCCATGCAAGGCGCCATCCAGTCCTACCAGGACATGTACATCATCATACATCCATCATACATCCACCATACATCCACCATACATCCACCATACATCCATCATACATCATCATACATCATCATACATACATCATACATCCACTATCATCCATCCATCATACATCCATCCATCATACATCATCATACATCCACCATCCATCCATCATACATCCACCATCCATCCATCATACATCCACCATCCATCCACCATCCATCCATCATACATCATCATACATCATCATACATACATCATACATCCACTATCATCCATCCATCATACATCCATCCATCATACATCATCGTACATCCACCATCCATCCATCATACATCATCATACATCCACCATCCATCCACCATCTATCCATCATACATCATCATACATCCACCATCCATCCATCATACATCATCATACATCATCATACATACATCATACATCCACTATCATCCATCCATCATACATCCATCCATCATACATCATCATACATCCACCATCCATCCATCATACATCCACCATCCATCCACCATCCATCCATCATACATCATCATACATCATCATACATACATCATACATCCACTATCATCCATCCATCATACATCCATCCATCATACATCATCATACATCCACCATCCATCCATCATACATCATCATACATCCACCATCCATCCACCATCTATCCATCATACATCATCATACATACATCATACATCCATCCACTATCATCCATCCATCATCCATCCATCCATCATACATCATCATACATCCACCATCCATCCATCATACATCCACCATACATCCATCATACATCCACCATCCATCCACCATCCATCCATCATACATCATCATACATCATCATACATCCACTATCATCCATCCATCATCCATCCATCCATCATACATCATCATACATCCACCATCCATCCATCATACATCATCATCCATTCACCATCCATCCACCATCTATCCATCATACATCATCATACATCCACCATCCATCCATCATACATCCACCATCCATCCATCATACATCATCATACATCCACCATCCATCCACCATCCATCCATCATACATCATCATACATCATCATACATACATCATACATCCACTATCATCCATCCATCATACATCCATCCATCATACATCATCATACATCCACCATCCATCCATAATACATCATCATACATCCACCATCCATCCACCATCTATCCATCATCCATCCATCATACATCATCATACATCCACCATCCATCCACCATCCATCCATGAGCCATCCATCATACATCATCATACATCCACCATCCATCCATCATACATCATCATACATCCACCATCCATCCACCATCTATCCATCATCCATCCATCATACATCATCATACATCCACCATCCATCCATGAGCCATCCATCATACATCATCATACATCCACCATCCATCCACCATCTATCCATCATCCATCCATCATACATCATCATACATCCACCATCCATCCATGAACCATCCATCATCCATCATCATACATCCACCATCCATCCATCATCCATCCATCTTATATCCACCATACATGGTAAATGGAGCTTATTTATATAGCACTTTCCAGCCCCCTATGATAGGCCCCAAAGCGCTTTACAATACCAACCATCCACCCATTCACACATTCATACACACATTCATACACACATTCATACACACATTCATACACCGGTAGCAGCAGACTGCCATGCAAGGCGCCATCCAGTCCTACCAGGACATGTACATCATCATACATCCATCATACATCCACCATACATCCACCATACATCCACCATACATCCATCATACATCATCATACATCCATCATACATCCACCATACATCCACCATACATCCACCATACATCCATCATACATCATCATACATACATCATACATCCACCATACATCCACCATACATCCACCATACATCCATCATACATCATCATACATACATCATACATCCACCATACATCCACCATACATCCACCATACATCCATCATACATCATCATACATCCATCATACATCCACCATACATCCACCATACATCCACCATACATCCATCATACATCATCATACATACATCATACATCCACTATCATCCATCCATCATACATCCATCCATCATCCATCATCATACATCCACCATCCATCCATCATACATCCACCATCCATCCATCATACATCATCATACATCCACCATCCATCCATCATACATCCACCATACATCCATCATACATCCACCATCCATCCACCATCCATCCATCATACATCATCATACATCATCATACATACATCATACATCCACTATCATCCATCCATCATACATCCATCCATCATACATCATCATACATCCACCATCCATCCATCATACATCATCATCCATCCACCATCCATCCACCATCTATCCATCATACATCATCATACATCCACCATCCATCCATCATACATCCACCATCCATCCATCATACATCATCATACATCCACCATCCATCCACCATCCATCCATCATACATCATCATACATACATCATACATCCACTATCATCCATCCATCATACATCCATCCATCATACATCATCATACATCCACCATCCATCCATAATACATCATCATACATCCACCATCCATCCACCATCTATCCATCATCCATCCATCATACATCATCATACATCCACCATCCATCCACCATCCATCCATGAGCCATCCATCATACATCATCATACATCCACCATCCATCCATCATACATCATCATACATCCACCATCCATCCACCATCTATCCATCATCCATCCATCATACATCATCATACATCCACCATCCATCCATGAGCCATCCATCATACATCATCATACATCCACCATCCATCCATGAACCATCCATCATCCATCATCATACATCCACCATCCATCCATCATCCATCCATCTTATATCCACCATACATGGTAAATGGAGCTTATTTATATAGCACTTTCCAGCCCCCTATGATAGGCCCCAAAGCGCTTTACAATACCAACCATCCACCCATTCATCCACCGGTAGCAGCAGACTGCCATGCAAGGCGCCATCCAGTCCTACCAGGACATGTACATCATCATACATCCATCATACATCCACCATGCATCTACCATCCATCCATCATACATCATCATAGATACATCATACATCCACTATCATCCACCATCCATCCATCATCCATCCATCCATCCATCCATCATACATCATCATCCATCCACCATCCATCCATCATCCATCATCATACATCCATCATCCATCCACCATCCATCCACCATCCATCCATCATCCATCCATCCATCATACATCATCATACATCCATCTTACATCCACCATACATCCACCATCCATCCATCCATACATCATACATCCATCATCCATCCATTCATCATCTATCTATCCATCATCATACATCCACCATGCATCCACCATCCATCCATCATATATCCATCATACATCCATCCATCATCCATCCATTCATCATTTATCCATCCATCCATCCATCATCATCCATCCATTCATCATCTATCCATCCATCCATCATCCATCCATTCATCATCTATCCATCATCTTTCCATCATCTATCCATCCATCATCCAATCAATCAATCAATCAATCAATCAGCTTTATTTATATAGCACATTTTAAAAACCGCAGGGTTAGCCAAAGTGCTGTACAGTAAAACAAAAGATAGCTAACTAAAACGATAAAAAAAAAAGCAGCATACAAAAATAAAAATACATATACCAGTCTCACTGCAGGTGGGTTAAAATGCCATAAAAGAACAAGATCACGTGTTAAAAGCCAAGGTATAAAAGTGTGTTTTTAAAAGGGATTTAAAAACAGGAAGAGAGGAGGCCTGTCTGACACTCAGTGGCAAATTGTTCCACAACCTGGGAGCAGCGACAGAAAACGCTCTGTCACCTCTGACCTTCAGCCTAGTTTTGGGCACTGTCAGCAGCAACTGATCAGCTGATCTTAGAGATCGGGGAGGGCAGGAGGGCTGAAGCAGCTCAGACAGATATGATGGGGCAAGGTTGTTCATCCATCCATCTTATATCAAGAAGGTTGTTCATCCATCCATCTTATATCCACCACATGGTAAATGGAGCTTATTTATATAGCACTTTCCAGCCCCCTATGATAGGCCCCAAAGCGCTTTACAATACCAACCATCCACCCATTCATACACACATTCATACACACATTCATACACCAGTAGCGGCAGACTGCCATGCAAGGCGCCATCCAGTCCTACCAGGACATGTACATCATCATACATCCATCATACATCCACCATACATCCATCATACATCCACCATACATCATCATACATCCACCATACATCCATCATACATCATCATACATCCATCATCCATCCATCATCCATCCATCTTATAGCCACCATTCATCCATCATACATCCACCATACATCCATCATCCATCTTACATCCACTATCCATCCACCATCCATCCATCATACATCATCATACATACATCATACATACATCATCCATCCATCTTACATCCATCATACATACATCATACATACACCACACATCCATCATACATCATCATACATCCAACATCCATACATCTTACATCCATCTTATATCCACCATACATCCACCATCCATCCATCCATCATACATCCGTCATACATCCATCATCCATCTATCCATCATCCATCCATTCATCATCTATCTATCCATCCATCATACATCCACCATGCATCCACCATCCATCCATCATACATCCATCATACATCCTTCCAGCATCCATCCATTCATCATCTATCCATCCATCATCCATTCATTCATCATCTATCCATCCATCCATCATCTATCCATCATCTTTCCATCATCTTTCCATTCATCATCTATCCATCCATCATCTATCTATCATCTATCCAGCCATCATCCATCATCATCTATCCATCATCTATCCATCCATCATCCATCCATCAGCCATCCATCCATCATCCATCCTTCATCAATCCATCCATCTATCCATCAGTTATCTTTTGCGTGCTTCTTCCTTTTCGGGTCACAGTGTTCACTGGTGCCCAAAACCAGCTGTCA
>JBBPBX010080897.1:0-16067 GCA_038048925.1 Garcialebias charrua | reverse complement strand
TGTGTGTGTCTGTTTACAGAATACCAAACGCAGCTAACACTATTAAACTCTAGATGAACGCAGAGTCATCTAGAGTGAATATACTTAAAATTGATGATGAATTATTCTTGTTAAATTGTCACAGACTGGCCTTTCACACGCTGTGACCTTCTGTAGGTTCACTCATACAGCTGGAGTATGCTGTTTGTGGGAATCAGTTTGGTTTGGTGGCTTCTCGGATCGAGGAAGTCCTTTGGATGAAGGATGAAACGTCTCAGCAAAAAAAAAAAAACTGTCTAGACGACCTGACTGAACATAGTTGGATACAGCTAGTTGTATACAATTTTCATCAAAACAGAATGATTGTAAAAACTGTATCCAAACATATCTTTATTTCATAAAGGATAACTTCAACAATCCATCGGTTTGTATGGACAGGATGTGTCGTCACCATGATGGAAGACAAACAAAGCACTAAAAGAGAAAAGACTTGAACAGAGAAGAAGAGTAGGGTCTACTTTAATTTATGCATAAATTAAAGTAGACCCTACTCTTTCTAAACCATTCCATAGACCTATTCCATGGAATAGGTCTATGGAATGGTTTAGAAAACGATATAAAAGTTGCAAAAACAATGACTTTGTTTAAAAAAATGAATAAATTTAGGTTTCTGGAAAAATATGTATAAATTGGTTGTTTCAAATTTCATGAATGGTAAAATATGTGGATGAGTTATTTATTGTGTAATTTTTTATTTTGATTATTGTTGTTTGAATTGATTGTTTGAATTAATTTTGTTAAAAAAGGGGCAGACATAATAAGATTTTATCTTCTTCTGCTTCCTTTCATTTCATGTAATGTTTAAATTTTTATTTACATGGAATTGTAAATAGTTTTTTGTGTTCTTTTAAATTTTGAATTTGAAATGAATAAAGAATCTAAATAAAAAATAAATAAAAAAATCTGCAACATTTATTTGTTTACAAAGTTTGATGGCCCACAAAACTGGAAAAAAGAAATGTGACTCAAACGTTTTAATTTGTGGAGACATTTCATTCATCAGACAAGCATCAGTATAGGCAAAAACTGAAGCGACTTTGACCCCTACGAAGATTTGCATTTGAGGAAATGAATGAACGATCCACATCAGGTGCTGATGATTTCATAGCTTCACATTGTAAATGGTCAAGCTTTCTCAAGCACATTTACAAGCAAAGTCCTGAAGACATACAGAAGTCTCCAAACCTACAGGTATTCTCCAACAATGTTCAGTCAGGTCATCTGGATGGTTTCTGTTTTTGCTGAGACATTTCACCCTTCATCCAAAGGATTTCCTCATGTGAGAAGCCACCAAACCAAACTAATTCCCACAAACAGCATACTCCCAAGTGGGAAAAAAAAAACAGTTTGCTGGGGCCCGCCCTCTCCCTCGACAACTGCTCTGAGACAGTCATGTCAAAGTGGTTCAAACATGACTGAACATTGTTGGATGTTATACCTGGATTATTGAGCATGGACTTTGGTGTTTTGAAACTACAGGTATTACTTCTCTGGTTTGGGTGCAGGAAACCTGCATCACAGTGAGAAATTATTACTACACAGTAAGAGCCACAGTAAGTTTTATATAAACGCATACGCCACAGATAAACTGAGCTTTGTTCATCTTTTTTACAATACATCCTTCTCATTAGTTCTCATTAAAACTCTAAAACAATGAATTTTGGTGTTGTGACGCAGCAAACAAGTCACATGTTTTAAATATTTCCTGTTATCAGATGAATCCATGGCTTAAGGTGTTACATATTTCATAAAGAAAGTGCACAATTTATAAACCCCCTCAATAATCTCAACAAACTGTAATAACTGAGGCTCATGGCTGATCGGCTTGCCCAACCAAGATTCATCAGCCACTGCGGCCTTCTCCTCTGGGACAACTCCCACGTTTGATCTCCTTGGTTAATCACGACTGCAGGGGTTCTGAAGTATGACTTTTTAAATCTCCTTTAGCCCAATTTAAGCAGAAAAAAACTGGGCTAAAGTTGACCATTGT
Source organism: Garcialebias charrua (assembly GCA_038048925.1). Lineage (NCBI taxonomy): Eukaryota > Metazoa > Chordata > Actinopteri > Cyprinodontiformes > Rivulidae > Garcialebias > Garcialebias charrua. The sequence continues at coordinate 14,038 of JBBPBX010080897.1, read as the reverse complement.
AGTTGAATCAACACCACTTGCTCTGTATTTTATATACTGTACACTGGAGCTGGTCTTCCAACAGAGCACTGTGTGAACAGGATGTGATGTCATCACACAGAGTAGTGTATAGGAAAGGAAAAATACAGGTCAAGATTTCAGCAAGATCCCACATGTTACAAAGAGTTTTTACAGTGCATCATTATTATTTATACCACTGAAAATCATCTAATGTTGAAGCAATGTCAAAAAGTACAGATAAAATGCACTTCTGGGCCAGAAAAGGGCAAGCGCTGGCTGTTTTGACACCTGGATAATATATTTCTGACTAGTCTCAGTGGAATTACATTGTCTGTCTCTACAAAGCTGCCCTCTGACATTATCTGCAACTGCTGCCCAAGCATCTGATATCTGTTTTAAAGTAGGGAAACCCTCGCGGTGACTGAAGATGGTGTCTACTCTGAGTTCTCATCTGAATGCCATGTCCTGTTGTCTGTGTGCATGTGTGTGTGTGTGTGTGTGTGTGTGTGTGTGTGTGTGTGTGTGTCCATCCAAAAAGTAGAAAAATAAATAAAAATGACTCAATACGTGACTGGACGTTTAGGCTAATAAATGGAGAATTTAAAATATTGATGCTCCAGTTATTGTTGTACATTATAGAAGAAAATTGTCCATGATAACAGTGTGTAAAAGAACATTTTGTTGGAATGAACTATCGCAACTTATCAACAGTGGTCTTCAACAAATCAAATGAAAATTTTGCTGCATTCACTTTTTCTCAGAAGTCAGAACTTGAAATATCTTTCATGTCCAACTTAGCTGCCTCCCTGCAGCAGATCAGAAAACCAGAGGGAACTGCTAATTGTTGCACTCGACGATCAGACCATTAGCATTAGAAGATGATAATAATATATTTATCTGTATTTTATGCATTTAAACACTGTTCGCAGATTGTACAACACTGCTGCGCTACCGTTTTATTGAGATATAAATTAACAGAAGTGTAAATACTGTATGTAACTTATTACTTCAACTACTACAGCGTTTTGTGTGAGGCAGCCTCATTAGAGTTTGTGGTCAGGAATGGTGAGAAAAGATTCAACTTTTCTGGCACAGTTCTGACATTGGAGATCATTCGTGTTTTGTTTTGTTTTCCAACTTGAAAATTCAGATTTCCAAGTAGCAATGACCTCACAGCCTTGTTCCTACTTCAAACGAGAAGTGAGAGTGGTTGTTGCGCTCATTGACCAGGCTAAGCGCTATTAGCAATACAAGTTCAAGTCAAGTTTATTGTCATTCGCATCAAATGGTACATGAGGTGGAACGAAATTATGTACTCAAGGTCGCAGTTACACCCAAAAAAAGCAAGAATATAAAGTGTAAACAGAAACCGTAAATAAGAATAAGATATATACTAAGATGTACGCTAAACGAACACTAAACATTACGCTAAAAGATCCAAGATACATACGCTAAACACTAAAATAATACGGCTTATGAACAGCAGGCCAAACATGAGTCTGTGGTGAGCAGATGGGTATGAATGAATACAGCAGCATGAGATCAGCAGCATGCATTAGCATACAAGCTAATACCAAAATGTTTCTCTACATTCTGTATCACCGTTTTTATTAATTGAGGTTCTGCATCATCTTGTGTGACTGATTAATGAGATCCAAAATGACAAGAAGACATTTATTTTTTTAGTTGGTAAGCGATTTCAGTTTTTGTCTTCCCTCCACAGAGCTGTAAATTAAGCATAATCATAGCATCATCATTAAGCATAATCAATTTTAAACTAAGTAACCTGTCAAAAATGTTTGACGTTTTCAAGTAAAAAGTAGAATAATCCAGACTGCAGCAGATCAGCTGAGTAGCGTGTTGTTCTGTGGGACTTCTGAGATCTAGGTTTCTTCCTGTGCATACCGTATATGATGCCTATCAGAAATTATGCAGGCCGGTCAACACCTTTGGGCCATTTGCTGTCATCCTTGAGCGGTGCCTGAGCAGTTCGCTTGTCTTATCGGGTCCATTGTTCTCCTTTCGAAGGCCTCGGACGCATACTTGTCTTTCTGGTTGGCTCCTTCATTGTGATAGATCAGTTGTGTAATTCAAGAGGCTGCATGGACGTCCTTGAATGGTTGAGGATGAGAGGCAGTGTTCAATATTCAACACTGAATGTTTCACAGAATGTATCGTTCAGATCGATGCAGGCTTTTTCTGTGTGCCTGTGCACGAGTGTGGGAGGCGGGTCAGTGTGTGGGTGTTTCGGCTTGTTTTTTGCATGTGTGCTGAGGTGTTTATTTGAAATCACTTTGGTTTCTGTTAGGAGCAAAGTCTGAAAAAAATACCAAAGACCTAAATTCCTTAAAAGAATAATACTACCCTCCACCATTCATACCAGAGTTTGAAGATCAGACTAATAGGCCATTATATGTATGTGAATGTTTCTGTACAGTGTCCTGAGACAAATTCTGTTGTGATTTTGTGTTATATAAATAAACTGAATTGAATTGAATCATGTTATGATGTGAAGAACTGAGTTATAGCCGTTTGGTATAAAGCCTATAAATGATGTTACATGTGAACTAGTGCATAATTGTGAGATCTTTTGAGATGGTTAGCACTCAGAGAATGTGTTGAGCATGATTCTTAGCTGTCACCACACAAAAAAACAATTAGCTGTGGTAGCCATCTTGAATTGGGTTGACTCCAAATGTTGATAAGTTGTCGATGTACATTGAATGATTACTCCAACGTCCTCCCACAGACCAAATCATGCGTGCTGTGCTAATTGGTAACTCTAAATCGTCCCTAGGTGTGAGGGGTTGTTTGTCTCTATGTGTCCCTGTTATGGACTTGCATCCTGTCCAGGGTGTCCCCCCCACCTCTCACAGTGACCGCTGGACATGGGCACCAGCGACGGGAAAGGAAGATGCGAGTAAAGATAATGGATAGATGGAAGAATAGATCAAAAAGAGAAAATAAAGCTTCTGTTTTCCCTGCAGAACAACCTTTAACTTTTCCTGGATCCATTTTATGTGGTCACTGTACTTCCTCTTTTCTCACCCGTCCTCGTTTCTTTCCTGCTTTCTGTCTCACTTTTAAACTCCTCTGCTTTCTGCATCATTGTTCTCATCTAATGCTCTATTTCTCCATCTTTTTTTCCGTCTTTACCTCTCCTTGTTTCCCTCAAAGCTTTTTAAAAATTAAAACATGTCGATATCAAAGAATTCTGGTGGGGTGGTAATTTAAATGGAGGGCCCGGCTTAAATGTAGCATTTCTGTACTGTCAGAGCAATGCAAATTTCACCAAGCTTGGCTTAATTTGCAGCACTGGCAGCTTTCCAAAGGGCTTTTTATTCTACAGCCAATATCAATACCATCACCTGTCTGTCTCGCATATTGTCTTTGTTAAAAAAATATGTTTTTTGTGAATCAAGTTAGAGAAAAGCATCAAAAAATGTGAAGAGCTGAACAAACTGGGTGTCAGACGGCAAGGGTATCAAAGTAATAAGAAAAAACAACTTTATTTATTTATTTTTAAGCATAAAGAAATGTCTTTATATTTACTTATGAGAATATTATTAACCCACTAACTTTATCTCCCAGTTGTTCAACCTGTGCTGTACCTCTGATGATCTCATTCCTGATCTTATCCATCCTTGTCACTCCTAAGAAGAACCTCAGCATCTTCATTTCTGCCACTTCCAGTTCTGTCTCCTGTCTTTTTGTCCATGTCTCTGTCTCCAGACCATACAATATAGCTGGTCTCACCACTGTCTTGTAAACTTTTCCTTTGATCTTTGACACCTTTTTGTCACAAATCACTCCTGAAACTTTGCAGGAAACTGCCTGGACTCTCTTCACCTCATCAAGTACTTGAAGTCCTGCACCTTTGTGACCTCTGCTCCTTGTAGGCTCACTGTTCCACCTGCCTCCCTCTCATTCACACACTTACTCTACCTCCACCTCTCCAAGTTCTCTTCCACCTGCTTCCTGTTCTCACCACAGATCACAATGTCGTCTGCAAACATCATCTGCACTATCTGTCCGATCCACTTGGGGTTGCAAAGCCCCTTGTCTCTTTGTCCAGACTTTGTTCTCCAGTTAGATTTATGAAACAATATGTTTCAGTGGCACTAACAACTAAATTACGGTATAAATACAGAACCAAAATGAGAAGAAAAGCTAATCTTGTTTTAATGCTTTGTTTAGCATACATTTTATGTCCACATTTTAAGCTAAAATAAAACAACTTTATAATAACAACCTGGTGACAAATCAACGATCTGTACTCTTACTGGAGATAATGGCCTGTGAAAGTGGCATAACTGCTTGAATTCCAGCATTTTATATAAACATTTTAATACATAGCTGATTTTTTTCAGTCAAAAGATGACGTTTCTATAAGAGTCTGTATTATTGTCTTGTTTACATTGTACAGGAAATGTGATCTGCCAGGTTGACCTCATGCACAGTCATGTACATCCCCCCACTCAGCGCTGCCTGCAGAGCGTCCCACCTTGACTAAACGAGATGCTTCCCCTCCCCGCGAGCGTTAGCACCCTCCTCTGCTCCTCTCCCTGGTGGATGAGAGCCTATGGTTGGCTCTACATAAATCAAGATGTTACCACCGGCGGTATATGGCTAATTTTTAATTAAAACTGTGAATCAGTCCGGCCTGATTATGAATCGTACTCCACTGCCACTGAATAAAATATACAGGGCTTACTTCTGTACCAGCTGCCCTCCACCACCCTCCGTATTTCTCATTTTCTCTCCTGTTGCTCGCGACTCAATTTTCAAGCAGGAATTGAGAGTGTCCGCAGCGATCCCTGTCCACACGCGCCAACTGAAGGCTGACAGCAGTGTGAAATAAGTTTAAGAGCTTAGCGGTTGCATAAATATAATAACTCAAAATGGAAGGTCTAGCGCCACAGGGGTCACCACCATTATATCACACAAAACAGCCAGGAGGACAGAAACACAAACCAAGAGGAGCTTACAAGGCCAGCAGACCTTGTTCATCATTTGCTGCCACTCCTTTAATTGTGTTACAGCTTGTGAAACATGTGGTTGGCCTGGACGATCCTATAAAAGGGTTCGCATTATGATCATAACAACTCAGATTTCGCCCCCTAGCTATACTAGATGATGCATGTATTGTTTTTCTGCTGTTTATGAAAGCTGAGGCAGCAGGAGGCAAAAGCTGCTCTTTTCACTGTCAAAGGCCAACAACAATGGCAGTGCCATATAGTCAATTGGAATAAATTTCACCCAAATCTATGAATACATTTAAATGCAAAACAGTTTTACAAGCTCCTCTCAGGAGGATCACCAGGTTGAAGCCTAACAGCATGTCTCTTTCGAGGGGCCTTATTGCTAATTTATGACCTCTGGGTGTCTCGCAAGTAAGAGCTGACATCGTCCTTGGAAGATGGGGTGGGGATGAGCCGGGCCTCTTCGGAGCAGAAATCAGCTCAACCGAGCGAAGCAGCAGAGAGCTGGAAAGCATCGCGGAGCCTCCACCACTGCCGCCGCTTCTTTTAACGTTAAATCAGACGGCGAGGGCAAGGAGAAAAGAACTGACAGGAATTCAATCTCACAGCTTTGCACAAACAAACTCATGAATGATAATGGGCCGGCAATTGAAGGTACTGAAGCGATTCGCCCTGATGACTGTTCCACGGCAAATGGAGTCCTCTGGGTAGCCATGGTGACGGGAGCAGAAAGGCTCCGGAGGTCTCCTGACCTGAGCCGGCATCAGATCATCTTTTACACATGCCCCCCTTAGTCAGTGCCACCATTTGGTTTTATTTGCATCCATGAATATGTATTAGTAAACAGTATGCAGTTGGAGGATAAGTGAGCTGTTTGAAAAGTCTGTTTAGGTGGAGTTTTTATTTATTTATTTATTTTATACGTCAAGATTTCAGATGCAAATAACTTACAAATCTTTTCTGTGCTAGAATAAGTGGAAATAATTTAGGTGTTATTGCTGTATAGTAACTATATTGGGCTTATCTTATAGGCCTATGTCTAATAATTTTGTTAAACAAACCTTTTCTATTTTTACCCCCAATGCCATGAAAGGCTGGTGATCATATAATTGCCTTTGTGTGTTTGTTTGTCTGTTAATAACATTAAAAATTATTTTAATGACACTTAGACAGTAATCATCAAATATATACTGTACTTACTGATGAACTTGCAGTCATCATGTATCAAGATGGTTGCTACAGTTACCTGACCTCGGCAAACAAAGAAATTGTTATAACTTGTGATTTTATAGATATTGAGCCAAAATTTGGTCTGGTAATAGCTGGAAGCCTTCCTAAACACAAGGGATGTGCATTTCATAATTTTTGGGTAATTCAATTAAGTTCTATTCAGTTTATTTATTTAGCGCCAAGTCGCAACAAAAGTCATCTAAGGGCACTGAACAGAAATATTCATCCATCCATCATCTTTTACCAGCTTCTTCCATTTTGAGTCACAGGGATCGTCGGTGCCCATGTCCAGCAACCACTGTGTGAGAGGCAGGGTAGCATGCATGGAGAGAACATGCAAACTCCACCCAGAAAGGCCCCCGGACTGGGATTTGAACTGGGGACCTGCTCACCGAGAGACAGCAGCTCTAACAGTTGCGCTACCGTGCTGCCCAGAAACATTCATACAGTATATATAAAAAGAAGTCAACACTATTTATCTGAGGAGCAGACTGCTTTGAGTTTAACTCCATCACAGAACTCTCATCTTGAGCAAGCATGAAGGCAACAGTGGAAAGGAAAAACTCCCTCACGAGGAAGAAACCTTTAGCAGAACCAGGCTCAGGACAAGCGGCCATCTGCTTCGACCAGCTGGGTTTGAGAGGAACAGGAAGGAGGAACAGATACACAATGGCAGGTCAAGAATCACATATTAAGATAGAAATAATATCAAATGCAAATTATTCATTTGTATGCATTAATAACTATTAATTTTAAGAAATTAGGTCCATTTGTCCTCTAGTAGTCTAAGCAGCATAACAAGCCAACCCTAACTATAGGATTTATCAAAAAGGAAAGTCTTAAGCACAGTCTTAAAACTGGACAATGTGTCAGCCTCATGAACAGAAACTGGAAGTTGGTTCCACAAGAGAGGAGCCTGATAACTGAAAGATCTTCCTCCCATTCTGCTTTTTGAAACTCTAGGAACCACAAGTAAGCCTGCAGTCTGAGAGTGAAGTGCTCTGTTAGGAAAATATGGAACAATAAGTTCTGTGATATAAGGTGGAGCTAGGTTGTTGAGGGCTTTGTAATTGAACATTTTTTTGATTTGATCATGTTCTGGATGACAGAATCTTCACCAGCTTGTAGGTTAGAAGTAAGATTTTGAATTCAATTCTGAATTTGACAGGGAGCCAGTGGAGAGAAGCTAAAACTGGAGAGATATGATCTCTCTACTAACTCCAGTTAAGACGCTGGCAGCAGCATTTTAGATCAACTGAAGATGTTTAAATAAATTTTTAGACATACAGATAACAAACCATTGCAATAGTCCAGTCTATATGTGACAAATGCACGAACCAGTTTTCCTGCATCATTTTTAGATAAGGCGTTTGTAATTTTAGTGCTGTTATGCAGGGTAAAAGGTAGGGGTTATGTTGACGTTTGCTAGTTTTTAAACTTGAACACCATAAGTAGGACTTTAACAATCAATAGTCTGGATCAGGAACAACTTGGTGTTTCTTGTCGCACCCGAGGAAAAGTGATATGCTGTGAAAACAAGGATTGAACTTTCAGTCTGGAGATTTGTGGAGAGGTTATTTTTGGACAGAACCACAGCCACTGCCGAACCATGGATGATGGGGTTACAGTGGGATATTGACATGTTTGTACAGTTGAGCTGTAGTCATTGCTCAAATTATAGAAGTTTCAACAAAAAGGACAGTTAATCTCTTCTGTTTTCTGCTGGTTTCTCAACGCAATTGAAAAAATTTTCTCAACGAGAAGATAGTGCATAGGGAAGCTCTCCTGCCTGTCTTCTGCCCTGAGGGGACACTCACAGTTGAATACACTGATTCCTGGGGGCAGTGGAAGATGGTGACATGGAAATTCAAGCAGAGGCTGCCTGACCCAAAATAACTGTGTTATATGAATTTGGCTTCCCCACTCGGTCTTGAATTGACCAGCTATCTCAAACTTCTCCTGGTTGTTTATGTGAATGAGAAGATCCCCCATTGCTCCCTTCCCAAAGACAACTGTGGATCTGTGTCAGAGTTGCTACCTTTCATTTTTTTACATTGTGTACGTATCATTAATGGGATTGTCTTGTATTGTGTTTCTTTTGTAAATAAAATGAACAAATTTAATAAACATAAACATAAGTTGAGCTGACTGATAGACACTGTACCATCTTATCAGGACTATGGAACTTTCTGGCAGGGTCCTCAGACAACTCGCTGCCTTCATCGGCCTCCTCATACGTAAATGTATTGTGATGTCATCAGTATGTTGCTGTTTATGTGCTGAGGTCATTTCTTTGCAACTTTCACACTGTGTCCCATCTAGGACACAGTGCGAGATTAGAATTTTTTTTACACCTCCACTCCCCCTCGTGTTTCTTTTCCTTATCTGAAAAAAGGCTGCACCTCTCGAGGCCGGCAACCTCAGTCACCTATGTTTCCCCATGTTTGTTTGTTTATGTTTCTCTCAGATGGGCTGTACTGAAATGTAAATTTTCTGCTCTTCGGTGCGATGACAATAAAGCTGATTCTTATTCTGAATCTAATTCCGATTCCGTTTTAGGACTTGTCATTACCAAGACTGACCTCAAGCAAAAAAAGCTTTTCACAAAAACTGGCAGGTTCTTTAAAAGCACAATTCCACTAGTTTACTTATCAACAACTGATGATATGTTAGAAAATATAGCCTTTGGCACCACCAAGGCAATGATGCATCTTCAGTAGACACCCTGTCAGAGTAGGACTGGATTAGAAAAGCTGTCTTAGCTTTGTGGAGACTAGTCTCACACTGATGCCACCCACAACATTCAGTTGTTCACCTGTGTCACAGTGTTTGTTCCTGTCTGCTTCTATTTCAGTCAGATATGTGCCGGTTAGCTGGCCAGTCTGACTAACAGTCTCTTTTTGCCTCTGCTGCCTGTCGAACCGGCAGAGCTGCTTGTCGGCACCACCTCTGTATGTTGTGCCGCTGTCTCCAGGGTGCTCGTCTCTTTCAGGCTATGCATTGGATGGCACTAAATCCAGGGGACAACCGTTGGAGAGACACTCTTAGATGTCATTATCCCCGTGGGGAGTCTCTTTGTCATCTTCCAACAGAGGAGTGCTCGGCACAACGGCTGCAAGAAAGACAGCCATGGCAGTCTTAGGTGGGGATAAAGTGTGATGATGAAGGAAAAAAACAACATGTATGAAAAGGTCGGAGATGAACGTGGTTTCTGTGCATGTTAGTTTGTGTGTGTGAGTGTGTGTGTGTGGCTTCTAATCATAGCAAGTCCTGTGCAAGAATACCTGGAATTAATTGAAAGCATCTAAAATTAGCAGCAGAATTGACAGCTGAAAATGAAAGTCATCAGTCAATATTTAGCCCGAGGGGGTAGAGAGGAGATCGCTCTTCTTCTGTTCGCATTAGAGAGGTCTATAAAACATTAAAGTTGGGTGATTTTATATAACCTTCATTGTATTCACAGACTCTGCTTCTGCACTCGGTTCACATATTATCATTTTTAAAAAACAACAGAGAATTGAACATACTTTGATAAAGGTGCTCATAAATGAACGACTTATATTCATGTCTTTTATGACAAGTTTTACCTAAAGTGCTCCACCTTAAAACAACGAACAACTAAAGTTAAATACAGTTTTGGGCTAAAATAATCTTGTATATGTTTTGGTCAGATATGGAAAATAACACAAGCCCTTACACTCAGAGTATGTGTTAGGAATGGTTCTCAACCACTACCACATCATATTTTAGCTCTATGTTTGATCAATCCTTGAGTTATAGCCATTTTAGTGTTTGCCCAGTTTGGGTAGCTGTTGCGGCCATCTTGAATTGGTGGACTTACTTTCTGAGTTTTATTAAAACCTGTTTGGACTATTATTAGATATTTTGCTAACAGATAGAGACAAACACATGCTCATAAGCACACACAAATGAGGTTGACAGATGTGAGGTTTTCATTTAGAAATCGGAGCAGCCAATGGACAAAATACAACACAGATGTTTTCAGGTTTTGCCAGTTATGTATTTTTGACAGAATTTAACAAATATAAAAATGTATTTTACATCCCGTAGGAGAACGCGTACGCCTAAAATTAAAACACAGAAGAGCATTTTAGCTTAAAATGCTGAACTGTGGGCTACACTGAGCTGGTTGCTGCTGCTGCATCTTTAGGTCCTTACTTCATAATTCAGTCAGGGTGTAGACTTGGCTGTTTGGCGAGTTTTTTTTAGAAGAGGCTAATAATGGTAGATTAAAGTCAGCCTGTCTCTAACATAAACACACACTCAGACATAGGCAAAAACATTGTCACCTGCCTTTTTGCCATTCACTGGCGGGCGATAATGAGTAAACACCTTCTAATTCCAACTGGCAGAGTCCTGGTGCCAAAAATAACAGCTTGGAATGAGATGGAGGGGGAGGAGGACGGACAGATTATTGTGCCTCTAATCTGTGAGAAGATGACAATAAAACACATTTAAAGTGATTACAGCGGCGTTATTGGCAGCACTGTGCTCGCCACATCCCAAACCTCACCTTCCTCCACATTCATACTCGCTCCCGCAAAGGTTTCTCTCACTAACTGATTGGCTGAGACGGTAATGCGGTTTCAATTGATGTATTGCATTTGAAGTGAGATGCTTCTTGATTAAAATTCAAAAGCAGCAAATGTAACGCCATGGAAAAGTCATAAGAAAGAGATAAAAAGGAAAAGGTTTTTGACAGCGAAGCCTCAAACCGTGGAGAAGATTGTGTCCTTCCTTCACAGAAGAGTAGGTGTAAATAGAAACGTGTCCCAGGGAGAAATCCCTGAGCCCTTGTGCTCATCTCTGAGTGTTGCCCAAACACATTTGTCAGTCATGAAGCATCTTTGGTATACTTGATAGACAGGAATAAATTGATAAACAAAAGCTAATGATAAATGAACGATGACTTGCATCAACCAAATGACCTACAACAGCAGACAACCGGTACAAACACACCTACGCTCACAGGCTGTAACCAGACAAAGCTGCTTTGACTTTAACATGGCGTCTGGTCTGATGGACGCATAAGGTTGTGTGAGCTGATCATGCACCATTCCTTCATCTGACTCCCTCATTTGCAGAACCAGCCCATCATCAAACAGCTGCAGGCAGTTGTACCCTTTCAACAGCTGCTACAATTCACCAAATGATGAGAAAATGGTTCACATTGTGACTGTCTGTGCCCAGTAAATTAGCCAAGGGAGTCTGGGGCTCCAGTGGAGGCGTATTCTTTCACTCGTGATGCACTGTTTCCTTTGGGGTGTTTGCAGACTCGCTGTGCAGCTTTGTAGCCTGGACACTGCCAGAAACAACAGTTGGGAACTCTGTAAGGACATACTGTACTTGATCTATAGGTACCGTATCACCATAAAATGTCAAACGCCCACTCCCAGTGAAGTGAATTCAAGAGAAGACGTTCACCGGAATGTTCCAAGAAACCTTACATTTCTTCACAGAATCAGCTGTTTTTTCCATGCTAAATGTGTCAAAAAGATGTTTACAAAAAAAATATATATATATTTTTTTACCGGTTTCAGAAAACAAAGATGTAGGCAAACATTCAAAAAAGTCTTAGCAGGATTAATTGAAGGCAACTGGACTTTATGAATTTTGAAGGTGTTTTGCTTCTCATCTGAGCACCTGTCTCAGGTTTTTAAAGTTTTTGCCTTTGATTGAACTTACTTAGCCTGGTTAAAACCAGACCCTTGTCCTTCACTTTGCTTCGTACTAGGGTCTGGACTTTCTGTTATAGAGAACCGATTCTTGCTGGAGGCGTGGCCTCTGCTGAGGAACAAAACCATTGGATCTTAGAAAAATTTTGAACAGGGAAAGCATTCTGCTCCCTCCCCCTCAGAGCCATATATGGCTGCTCCCCCGTGGTCTGTTGAACTTGACTTCAGCTCCGCCTCCTGCTGCATTTTCTCTCGCTGCTGCTGCATATTCTGTGTTTATATGTTAATAAAACGTTCTAAAAAAATAAAATAAAACCATGGAGCGCTGGTCCAGCACACCAGAAGACCAGAAAATCTGCAGGGACTCGGGCAGCAACGTAAAACCCGAGTTTAATTCTCTCGTGACAACCTCAGCCATTTCCTCATTCATTTGCACTCAGCGGAGGGAGAGGAGGAGGAGGAGGGAGCGATCACTTGACTTTTGGCAAAAAAACAAAAGAAAACTCCAGATAAGGGATTAAGAAGGGGAATTTAATACATTTGTGTCACATATAAAACAGTCCTGCATCGCTTTGCATCGCTTTGAATGAGAACATGCGGATGCTCGCTGGCTGCGCGCTGGGACAGGTGGGGGCGTGGGTTAGGGGCCAAAAACTCCGCCCCTTCTGTTCTCTGATTGGTCCGGTCAAAAATCTACCGGAGAAATCCTTGTCTATGGGAGAAGTCCCAGACCCAGCAGTGAAGGGAAATGAGAATTGAGCGGAGCTGCGTAGGAATGGCGAGGGCCAGGCTAGAACTTACTAGGACTATAATATAATTAAATATAATCTCTAACGTCTTCCTCTGTCACACTAACTCTCCTTCACTATGTTGTCAATATGCTCACATATGACAATAATAATAATAATAATAATAATGAATTCCATTTATAATGCACTTTTCATTAATAAAAATCTCAAAGTGCTACAAAGTGTAATAAAGCAAAGATCAAAATAAAACAAGTGATAAAATCAAATAAAATCAATAATAATATCGACTAAGATCAAAGATAAAATCATGTGGATGCAGATTAGGCTTGCTTAAAAAATAAATAAAATAAAACAAGTGATAAAATCAAGTAAAATCAATAATGATATCAGCTAAGATCAAAGATAAAATCATGTGGAGGCAGAATAGGCTTGCTTAAAAAGAAAGGTCTTTATGCTGCTTTTAAAGTCAACCAGTGACTGTGGAGCTCTCAGGTCATCAGGGAGGGAGTTCCACAGGCGGGGGGCAGCCACACAGAATGCTCGGTCTCCCATGGTCCTCAATTTGGTCCGAGGAATATGAAGGAAATTACTGTTCTGTGATCGTAGAGACCGGGTGGATGAATATGGTGCAAGAATGTCCTTTAGATAGTCAGGTGAAGTGCCGTGCAAGCATTGATGGGTAATGAGAGCAGTTTTGTACTGAATTCTGTAGGTGACAGGAAGCCAATGGAGGTTATGGAGAATGGGTGTAATATGTTCAAATTTACGAACTCTCAACAGAATCCTTGCTGCACTGTTTTGAATGTATTGAAGTTTCTGAAGGTTTTTGCCAGGGATACCAATAAACAGGGAGTTGCAGTAGTCGAGCCTGGAGGAGACAAAGGCATGGACGAGTTTCTCAGCATCAGGAAAAGTCAGAGAAGGGCGAAGTCTGGAGATGTTTCGAAGATGGAAGAAGCAGGTTTTAAACAGATGCTTAATGTGATTTTCAAATGTAAGATGAGAGTCCATTTTTATTCCAAGATTTGTAACAGAGGTGGAGAGGGGGATGTCTTGACCAGAGAAGGAGATTGTTGTTAAAGTTGATGTTTGTATCTGGTGAGGGGTGCCAATCAATATGGCCTCAGTCTTCGAGCAGTTTAATTGAAGAAAATTCTGATTCATCCATGCCTTTATTTCCTCCAGGCAGGCAGAGAGAACAGTGAGTGAAGACGGAGATAGGGATGATGATGATGTTCCAGTCCTGATGTAAAGCTGTGTGTCGTCGGCATAGCAGTGAAAAGAAATGTTGAACTGATTAATAATTTGACCTAAAGGCAGCATGTAGAGGGAAAACAGCAGGGGCCCCAGAACTGACCCCTGAGGGACACCACAGGAGACA